>CAWUFW010023572.1:0-73257 GCA_963921515.1 Calotriton arnoldi
GTATGCTTGTTCAGTTACGTATTGCTAGTCATGTTGTCCAGGAGCCATGTCCCTCTATTGTGCACTGCCCACTCCTCATCTGATACCCAGGTGTGGCCCTTACATTCAGGGAATTGTGTCACTTGGGACTGTGTCCTTGCAGTTTGCTTCACTTAAGGTGGGGGACAGCATCTTTTTCCCTAACTCTGTTGTGGGCATCATGGGTGGGTCCATTGTTCACACAACGCCTGTGTTCGGACATGTAATCTGCGTGTTGCTTTGATATGCAGTCCACTTGCTGAGCTGAGCCACCACATGTGCCTGGGGTATGTGGCACACACCCATGCAGCGGGTGGGAACAATGTTTGGGCCCCAGGAGTGTGCAGATTACGTGTGTCACACATACATAGCCAGCTATCCACTGTCCAGGGCTCATCCCTCATTCATGTGGGGCAGGACAGTCATGCCTACTCCAGGCCATGCAATGCACTCTGTACTCCCACTCCCGTGTATCAGCTGACACATTGTGTGCAGTAATTTGACCCCTCAGGTGTCTGCCTCTGTGTCAGTGTGCTGTGGATTTGTTGCCAGGACTGCTGGGGTGTTTCTCGGTAGGGGCTCAGCATGCCACTGGAGATGTGACCATAGGAGACGATACTTGTGAGGCACATAGGTGTTTGATCAGCTGCCCGTGCAGACTGGGGTATGCGAATGTGAAGTTCAGGCAGCTGTTTCCCATTCACAGCAGATTGTGAGGGGCTCAGGTTCAGAGGGTAGTGTCACAGGTCTCCCATATGTCCAATCGGTATGACCTGGACAGATGAGGGTTAAGATGATGTGTTGTGTGGGGGATGTACATGTGCACTTGTGCAGCTCCAGGACTTGCATTCCCCATGACCTACTATTGTGACACAGTGCAGAGTGTTGTTGTCTGGCTGCCAAGTCATACATCACTGAGACAGTGATGTATGACTTAGCAGTCATGCCTCCGCCATGGCATGTGTCTACTTATTGGTGATCCTGCAGGGGAGTGACATGTGCTACATGCACACCATTGTGGCGATGGCTATCAGGACATGGGTGCATCATGGTGTCTGTCGCTGGTATGCATCACATGCATTTCCTATTTGACTCTGGGCATCCCTTTCATCCGGAAACCTGTACTGACTCAGTGGCAAGAGTTGTGATGTGTGCATGTCCACATGCTACACCGTGTCCTCTGCACTGTACAACTACTGTGTAGGTGGTGCATGTGTCCACACTGGGGTGTTGCTATCCAACAGACATCAGACAGATGGGTGCAAGGCCATGTGGGATGTGAGTGCCATGGTTGGCATCAGACTGACAATTGGCTTCTCCTGTTCAGTTAGGGCACTTTTAGCAATGTTCAACTAATGATGCCAGGGCTTGCTCTGTAATGTGCTGTGCTCACAGTGGTGTGTGCGTTTGGTGCAGGTGACTGATGTCTGTCTGTTTCCCCATTGTTTGCAGATACATCCACGGCCACGGAAGGGGACAGCTCCACGGACCAGGAGGAGCCGGAGAGCCAGACTGGGTCAGCAGCCGAGGAGTGGTCGGAGGGACCCAGTGGCACGGAGGGCGAGGGAGCCACACCGAGGAGTCCTCAGCAGCATCCACCTCAGCTGAGGACCAGAGCAACTCGGAGGATGACTCCCTTATGGAGGCGGGTGTCAGCAGCCACCACACCCCAGCTAGTGTTGCTGTCCCCGCCACCACCAGCACCACCACCGCCCTCCCATCGGCTCCCATTCCCCAGGTCCGTGGAGGCTCCTATGTTTGGGAGCGTGTCTCCTTTGGGCCAGGCACCCCACCCCCTGCCCCTGTGTCCCCTGCTGCCCTGAGTGAGGAGTCTGTGTACCTCCTTCGCCAGCTCCATGTAGGGCAGACAGCCATGCTGAGTGTCCTCCATGCGCACACCGCTCTGTTGACTCAGCTGGTGTCGTTCATGGAGGGCATCTCATTGGGCATGTCTGACCTACAGAGGGGCAATAGGTCCATGGACTCCTCCCTGATGGCAGCAGTGTCCCTCCTCAGACAGTCCCTCACCCCTCCTGCCTCTGCCCATCCACACTCCCCAGCACCTTACCCGTCCCAAGCACACACACACCGGCACAGGCACACACCAGCACACACACGTCCAGCACACAGACACACACGCCACAAACAAAACGCACACGCACGCACAGTCAGGGGACTGAAACCAGACTCACAGGGGATGGGGCCCTGGAACACACACACGCATCCACGAGCACTGCGCAGTCCTCAGTTGCCTCTCCCTCCAAAGCACCCTCCCTTGCCTCACCTGCAACCCCAAAGACCCAGCGGCTCTTCCTCAGTGACCTTGGCCTCTTCCCCTCCGATCCAGCTGATACAGCATTAAGGGGAAGAGGAAGCCCACCCACACGGAGCAGAGTGCCCCTCGCCCCCGGACACCCTCCCCCAGGCACAGACAGACTGAGGCCCCCACCCGCAAGTCCCCCGGAGTCGTAAGAGCAAGACCCCGCCGCCGCCCTGCAGCTCAGGCACCAGGTCTCCTTCCTCCATCCCTCAGGCCCCCACTCCACAGGTGCCCCCACCACACCCTGCCCCAGGTTCCCCCACCCACAGATATACCATCCCCAAGAGGATCCGGCCTTCTCCCCCTGCCACTTGCTCTCCCGGCACCACACCCCCCGCTGCGCTTGTCTGTGCCACTGATGTGGTGAGGGTGTCCTCCCCCTCTGTCCAGCCCACCTTGCCTGTTCCCCATTCTCCTCCCCTGGTGGTAGGCACTGCAGTGGAGTCCACTACCACCCTGTCTGACTTGGGCACTGCAGTGGCGGACCTGTCCACTCCATCTGCAGGGTCCACTGCAGTCGTGCCGGCACCCACAACATCTGAGTCATGCCCCCAGTTGTGCCGGCACACACCATGTCAGACACCTCCACTGCAGTTGTCAGTGGCTCTCCAGCACCCACCACTCCTTCCCTGCTTCCTCCTGGTGAGCCCTGATCCTGTCCCTGCGGTGCCTGGCCTGCCCCCCCCGGTTGCCCCTCCTAGTGGATTGTCCCTGGTTTTGTGCAGTGCAGGCATGCGTAGGGTGACATCTGCCACTGTCACCCTGTTTGGACTTTGACAATGGACTGGCCATTGGCCTTTGTGTTTTTTCTGGACTTTCAGTTTTCTATACACACATATGCTGAATAAAGCAACATTCTGTTCTCTAGTGCTTATGCTTCTGATGTACATGTTGTTGATGATGCTAACCATGCCCTTGCTGCAGTGATGGTGATATTTGGTCTCATGATAATGAAGTGTTACTGTGCAGGAACCCATGTGGTCCAGGGGGAATGTGTCCTATCCTGTGGTGTATCCATGTCATCCATAGCAGCATCTGAGGGTGTCATGTGTTCAGTATTTGGCAATGGGATTTCCTACTTACATTAGCAATTTCACATCTGTGGCTTCCACCCCTGCACATCTGTTGTGCCTGCCATTGTTCAATTCGTCTACTTCCCTGACCGTGTGGCCATCTCCACTGGACATGCAGGTTTGGGCATCAATGGGGAAGGACTCATCTGTGTTGTCAGTGCAACATTGCTATACAAGTGTGTTGGATCTGTGCTGATGATTTCGTTGGCACTTCCATGACCAGGCTGATGTGACAGGAGCCTTCATTTGGTGCTAATTGTTGATTGTGTGACCAAGTGCTCAGCTGACATGATGGGGCCCTACTGAGGCAACATATGGCACAGCTTTCCTCACACAGGAGTGGAGTCCCCTCATGGCAGTGTGTACTCCTGTGACATTGCCTGCGCCCAAGGTGTGTGTTGTATGAGCATGTCTGTGTGTTCACTTCCATTTAGCTGTGCATGCTGTGATCCCTAGTGTTGTACCTGTTTGTGATGCTTGCTGAGTTGACCTATGTTCCCCCAAAGTCTTCTCCCTGGGTTCTCTGTGATGTGGGTGCATGGCACATTACTGGTCATCAGGGTGTCACCCCATAGGTGTGTTTGCTGTCAGGGCTGAGTTTGTGTGCAGACGCAGATGGGTCACAGTCAGGTTTCCCCTTGGCACTTGTTGTTTGTCCCTGTCATGTGATTTCCAGTTTGTGTTATCTTTCAGTGATTGTGACACGTTGTGTGTGTGACTGCTGGCACTCCTCAGGGTCCGGGCTGCAATGTTGGTTGTTGTCTATGTGTGTTCTTTGTGGGTGACCTTGGCTTCTTCATTGGTGTGTGACTGTGGCTGGGATCCCATTGGTTGGTGTGGTATTGCCGTCATGTCCATGTACAGCGTAGTGTGCAGTGTGTCAGACATTCAGGAGTCTTGTTGAGTGGCCATGTGTGATGTGTTTCTGCACCTTGGTTCCCACCCACCACCCTGGAGTAGTCATGGGTGCATGTGCAATGTCACCAGTGCATGTGTGCTTCACTGCTGCACATTGTTGGAGGTCGAGGGGTGTGGTGTTGAGTGTGTGCAGATGAGAGTTGTTGCCCGGCTAGGCCCCTGCCTCCATGTTGGCCTTGGCTTACTGGCCGTGCTGATTGATTTGTGCTTGTGTAGGTGTGATGGTAGTTTGTTGCTCAGGACACATGACTGTGGTTCACAGTGTGAACGACATTTAGCTTTGTCATCACAGTGGGATTGTAATGCAGCCCAGGGTCACCACATTGTGGGGGCCCTGGGGGTAGTGCTGTGGTGTGTCTGTGTCTTGCTGTGTCAGTTGCTGTTCCTACGTGCCTGTGTGACATGTGTGATTTGTGCTCCCTCTCATCTGACAATGCCTGCTTGCCCACATAGGGGATTTGGATCCATGAGTTACCTTTGTGTGGCACTGTATGCACATCTGTATGATTGGTATTCAGTTCTCCTCATGTGTTGTGTGGTTGTCTGGGGACACTGGCACCCCCCCTCACCTGTTGTGTATGATGTGCAGTGTGGGTCTGCCTGTTTGTGTTTGTGCATCTGCACCACTGCATTGGCATATCTTGGGTGTGCCATTGGCTGTATGTAGTTTGGTGGGTTTCCCCTGCTGTCCCTGGGACTCCTAAGTCATCGGTCAGCACAATGATCATGGTTTGTGTGTCCCATTGCTGCCATGGTATGGTATCTGTTCACCTCACATCTACAGTCTCCACAGGGTATCTGCATTTGTGTGCCCATTGGTGCAAATATGTGGGTCTGCATTCTGATGGTCACTTCTGTCATTGTGTCATTGATGATTGTTGACAGTGTCAGCCCCCATGGGTGTTGTTTGTCTGCACATGGCCAAAGGTATGTCTTATTTGCACTGCAGTATTTGCCTCCCCCAATTTATGTTGCAATGGGACACATGCACTACTTTGCCACTGATGTGTTTTATGTTCTGTGACCAGGAATCATCCATGCAGTTTGGCAGTTGCAGCTTTTTCTTTGTCAACACTTACATTTTGGTCACTGTGATGATGGGGGTTTTGACCCCATTGCCACAATGTTCAAAATGTGCTTCAGCTATGGACCCCACACTTACATTTTGGTCACTGTGATGATGGGGGTTTGGACCCCATTGCCACACTGTTCAAAATGTGCTTCAGCTATGGACCCCACCCTTACATTTTGGTCACTGTGATGATGGGGGTTTGGACCCCATTTCCACAATGTTCAAAATGTGCTTCAGCTATGGACCCCACACTTACATTTTGGTCACTGTGATGATGGGGGTTTTGACCCCATTGCCACAATGTTCAAAATGTGCTTCAGCTATGGACCCCACACTTACATTTTGGTCACTGTGATGATGGGGGTTTGGACCCCATTGCCACACTGTTCAAAATGTGCTTCAGCTATGGACCCCACCCTTACATTTTGGTCACTGTGATGATGGGGTTTGGACCCCATTGCCACAATGTTCAAAATGTGCTTCAGCTATGGACCCCACACTTACATTTTGGTCACTGTGATGATGGGGGTTTGGACCCCATTGCCACACTGTTCAAAATGTGCTTCAGCTATGGACCCCACCCTTACATTTTGGTCACTGTGATGATGGGGGTTTGGACCCCATTGCCACAATGTTCAAAATGTGCTTCAGCTATGGACCCCACACTTACATTTTGGTCACTGTGATGATGGGGGTTTTGACCCCATTGCCACAATGTTCAAAATGTGCTTCAGCTATGGACCCCACACTTACATTTTGGTCACTGTGATGATGGGGGTTTGGACCCCATTGCCACACTGTTCAAAATGTGCTTCAGCTATGGACCCCACCCTTACATTTTGGTCACTGTGATGATGGGGGTTTGGACCCCATTGCCACAATGTTCAAAATGTGCTTCAGCTATGGACCCCACACTTACATTTTGGTCACTGTGATGATGGGGGTTTGGACCCCATTGCCACAATGGTCATGGCCTGCTTGCATTGTGGGGGCCACACACATATATGTGTGGCACATGTGATAGGGGGTCACATTGTATGTTCAAAGTCATGTTCAGTGTTGTAGGCATTTGACACAGTCTACACACGCTTGTCATGGTGTTGGGGGATGTCTTTTTCTTGCATCCCCTAGGTTGTGGTGTGATGGTTGTGTCATGCATTGTCCATCCTATGAGTGGGGGTGGTGTTGGTGGTAGGCATCCAGCCCCCATGGGTAGAGGTGGTAGTAGTGACAGGCATCCAGCCCCCTGGCTAAGGGTGGTAGTAGTGGTAGGCATCCAGCCCCCTGGTTAAGGGTGGTAGTAGTGGTAGGCATCTGGCACCCCCTGGCTAAGGGTGGTAGTAGTGGTAGGCATCCAGCCCCCTGGCTTAGGGTGCTAGTAGTGGTAGGCATCTGGCACCCCCTGGCTAAGGGTGGTAGTAGTGGTAGGCATCCAGCCCCCTGGCTAAGGGTGGTAGTAGTGGTAGGCATCTGGCACCCCCTGGCTAAGGGTGGTAGTAGTGGTAGGCATCCAGCCCCCTGGCTAAGGGTGGTAGTAGTGGTAGGCATCTGGCACCCCCTGGCTAAGGGTGGTAGTAGTGGTAGGCATCCAGCCCCCCTGGCTTAGGGTGGTAGTAGTGGTAGGCATCCAGCCCCCTGGCTTAGGGTGGTAGTAGTGGTAGGCATCCAGCCCCCTGGCTAAGGGTGGTAGTAGTGGTAGGCATCCAGCCCCCTGGCTAAGGGTGGTAGTAGTGGTAGGCATCCAGCCCCCTGGCTAAGGGTGGTAGTAGTGGTAGGCATCTGGCACCCCCTGGCTACAGGTGGTAGTAGTGGTAGGCATCCAGCACCCCTGGCTAAGGGTGGTAGTAGTGGTAGGCATCTGGCACCCCCTGGCTAAGGGTGGTAGTAGTGGTAGGCATCCAGCCCCCCTGGCTAAGGGTGGTAGTAGTGGTAGGCATCTGGCACCCCCTGGCTAAGGGTGGTAGTAGTGGTAGGCATCCAGCCCCCTGGCTAAGGGTGGTAGTAGTGGTAGGCATCTGGCACCCCCTGGCTAAGGGTGGTAGTAGTGGTAGGCATCCAGCCCCCTGGCTTAGGGTGGTAGTAGTGGTAGGCATCCAGCCCCCTGGCTTAGGGTGGTAGTAGTGGTAGGCATCCAGCCCCCTGGCTAAGGGTGGTAGTAGTGGTAGGCATCCAGCCCCCTGGCTAAGGGTGGTAGTAGTGGTAGGCATCCAGCCCGCCTGGCTAAGGGTGGTAGTAGTGGTAGGCATCTGGCACCCCCCTGGCTAAGGGTGGTAGTAGTGGTAGGCATCCAGCCCCCCTGACTTAGGGTGGTAGTAGTGGTAGGCATCTGGCACCCCCCTGGCTAATGGTGGTAGTAGTGGTAGGCATCCAGCCCCCCTGGCTAAGGGTGGTAGTAGTGGTAGGCATCCAGCCCCCTGGCTAAGGGTGGTAGTAGTGGTAGGCATCCAGCCCCCTGGCTAAGGGTGGTAGTAGTGGTAGGCATCTGGAACCCCCTGGCTAAGGGTGGTAATAGTGGTAGGCATCCAGCCCCCTGGCTTAGGGTGGTAGTAGTGGTAGGCATCCAGCCCCCTGGCTAAGGGTGGTAGTAGTGGTAGGCATCCAGCCCCCTGGCTAAGGGTGGTAGTAGTGGTAGGCATCTGGCACCCCCTGGCTAATGGTGGTAGTAGTGGTAGGCATCCAGCCCCCTGGCTTAGGGTGGTAGTAGTGGTAGGCATCTGGCACCCCCTGGCTAATGGTGGTAGTAGTGGTAGGCATCCAGCCCCCTGGCTAAGGGTGGTAGTAGTGGTAGGCATCCAGCCCCCTGGCTAAGGGTGGTAGTAGTGGTAGGCATCTGGAACCCCCTGGCTAAGGGTGGTAATAGTGGTAGGCATCCAGCCCCCTGGCTTAGGGTGGTAGTAGTGGTAGGTATCCAGCCCCCTGGCTAAGGGTGGTAGTAGTGGTAGGCATCCAGCCCCCTGGCTAAGGGTGGTAGTAGTGGGAGGCATCCAGCCCCCTGGCTAAGGGTGGTAGTAGTTGTAGGCATCCAGCCCCCTGGCTAAGGGTGGTAGTAGTGGTAGGCATCCAGCCCCCTGGCTAAGGGTGGTAGTAGTGGTAGGCATCCAGCCCCCTGGCTAAGGGTGGTAGTAGTGGTAGGCATGCAGCCCCCTGGCTAAGGGTGGTAGTAGTGGTAGGCATCTGGCACCCCCTGGCTAAGGGTGGTAGTAGTGGTAGGCATCCAGCACCCCTGGCTTAGGGTGGTAGTAGTGGTAGGCATCTGGCACCCCCTGGCTAAGGGTGGTAGTAGTGGTAGGCATCCAGCCCCCTGGCTAAGGGTGGTAGTAGTGGTAGGCATCTGGCACCCCCTGGCTAAGGGTGGTAGTAGTGGTAGGCACCCAGCCCCCTGGCTAAGGGTGGTAGTAGTGGTAGGCATCTGGCACCCCCTGGCTAAGGGTGGTAGTAGTGGTAGGCATCCAGCCCCCTGGCTTAGGGTGGTAGTAGTGGTAGGCATCCAGCCCCCTGGCTTAGGGTGGTAGTAGTGGTAGGCATCCAGCCCCCTGGCTAAGGGTGGTAGTAGTGGTAGGCATCCAGCCCCCTGGCTAAGGGTGGTAGTAGTGGTAGGCATCCAGCCCCCTGGCTAAGGGTGGTAGTAGTGGTAGGCATCTGGCACCCCCTGGCTAAGGGTGGTAGTAGTGGTAGGCATCCAGCCCCCTGGCTTAGGGTGGTAGTAGTGGTAGGCATCCAGCCCCCTGGCTTAGGGTGGTAGTAGTGGTAGGCATCCAGCCCCCTGGCTAAGGGTGGTAGTAGTGGTAGGCATCCAGCCCCCTGGCTAAGGGTGGTAGTAGTGGTAGGCATCTGGCACCCCCTGGCTAAGGGTGGTAGTAGTGGTAGGCATCCAGCACCCCTGGCTAAGGGTGGTAGTAGTGGTAGGCATCTGGCACCCCCTGGCTAAGGGTGGTAGTAGTGGTAGGCATCCAGCCCTCCTGGCTTAGGGTGGTAGTAGTGGTAGGCATCTGGCACCCCCTGGCTAAGGGTGGTAGTAGTGGTAGGCATCCAGCCCTCCTGGCTTAGGGTGGTAGTAGTGGTAGGCATCTGGCACCCCCTGGCTAAGGGTGGTAGTAGTGGTAGGCATCCAGCCCCCTGGCTAAGGGTGGTAGTAGTGGTAGGCATCCAGCCCCCCCTGGGTAAGGGTGGTAGTGGTAGGCATCTGGCACCCCCCTGACTAAGGGTGGTAGTGGTGGTTGGCATCCGGCCCCCCCTGGGTAGGGGTGGTGGTGCTCATTCAGGCCCCTGTGTGCATATGTGGCATTGGTGATGGGCATCCCGCCCCTATGGTGCTGCTGTTGCTGGTGTAAGTAAATTCTGCATCCCTGTGTGTGTGTGTGATGTGTCGTGTATGTGTTGTATGTGTTTTGTGGTTGGTGTCTGACTTACCTTCTGCGCCGTACGCGTCCGTGCCTATTCCGGTAGTAAATGTAGAATATTGGTATGATCGGGACGAAGGGATTCATGGTTGGTTCGTGTCGTTCGTCTTTCTCGTCGCTTCGCGTCGTCCTCGTCGCTGGCGTGTTCGCCTCGTAGCCGTGTATCGTGTTGTGGCGCGAATCGGAGCTTATGTGCGCCTCTCCCGGATGCTTTGACGTGCCGTGCGTAGCGACGGGTTCGGCGCGTACGGAAAGCGCATCGTACTTCTTCGGCCGGACGGGGCTGCATTTTCTCTTCCGTGCGACTCGATTCTGCGTTTCCGGATTCGCCTCGGTCGGAGAACAGGACCTGGATTGGGTGAGTACGACTCGGCCGGATTCTATGCTGTTGTGCGCATTGTACTTACTCGTTCGGTATGCTGTACGGATCGGTCGGGAAACAGGCATTCGCATGGCTTTTTTCCCGACCGAATGGTATTGGGTGCACCTCCGACCGAGATCGGAATCGGCCCCTTAATATTTACTGCAGTGGGAATAGTAGTTCATATATCTTTAGTGTCCAGCACCTTCTTTGACTTAATACTGACTGGAGTGGGAATAGTAATTTATATTTGTTTAATGTCCAGCAGCTTTCCTTATTTAATACATAGTGTAGTGGGAATAGTAATTTATATATGGTTAATGTTTAGCACCTTTTGTGATTTAATCCTAACTGCAGTGGGAAGAGTAAATTATATATTGTTAATGTTTAGCACCTTCCCTGATTATTGTTTAATTGTATTGGGAATAGTGAGTGATATATGTTTATGTACAAATATATTTTTAATTTAGTTATAATTTATCTAAATTTTTTATATTACATATATGTTATTTGCTGTGTATTTATTAATTTTATATAAAGAGTTGTAGGAAAATTACAGTATGTGTTTTTATATGAGAAGAAATATAAGAGAGTTTTATTATGTGCAGTGATAATGTATTTTTAATGTGTAATTGATGTATAGTTTATAATTTACTAGTAAAAAAACATTATGTTTATTTATAGTAAATTAAAATGGTACATTTATCAAATTAATATATTTAAGTAAAATATTCAATAATAATATATACATATAAAAAAAAATTTGACATTTTTTATTTTCAAACAACCTTTATTTTTGTATAAGTAGGTAGAAAGACAAAAAAAATATTTTTTATTTATAGTATGGAATACAAATTAATAAAAACACAGAAAATATGTACATTTTTATTTAAGGAACATAAATTATTTTACATACATTTATTAGTTAATGGAATTTTTAAGGAAAAGAACATTGTATGATATAATCATATTTTATAACACAAGTATTCATATTTTGATATACAAACCATATTTTTTTTATTATTTTACAAGAGTTGTTGGAACATTATAATATATTTATACAAATAATATAAACATTTTTGTCATATATACACATAACATAAAGCATTGTACATTTAATTATTATTTAATATTGTAACATTATAATGCTGTAGTGAATATTCTTTAACATTTTCAAAAAATCATCACTTTATTACATGTAAATAAAAGTTTAATTAATATTATTAGTATATAAAATATTAATAATATATATATTATTTTTTTCGTCCTCATACTGCCAAAGCTCTTAATGGGATTCCTCCAATCACTCCATGCAAACCTTTACTAGCCCTTGGGAGAGGCAAAGAGAGAGAAAGGGAACTTTCCCTCCAAGATGATACCGTTACCTTCTCCCACTCCTGTTCACATTTCTAGGGGCCCCGGATGTTACTTAGGAGGCCAGGACCGACGGTACATTGGCTTAATCATTGGACCCACTTTCCTGCTTTCTCCAGTTTAACAAGGCAGCCCAGATCTTAACTTTGCTTCTTTGGTCACAAGCCATATCTGATTCACTAGTGTAAATAATGTTCTTCAAAAATTCAGCAAAAGTCGGGGGAGTTTCTGATTTCCACCCCCTACAAATTTCTCTCCTTGCCAGGATTACCACATAAAATATAAAGTTGGATGCAGGTGCATTCACATGATAGTCATTCGATAGACCAAAGAAAATTAGACTGGTACTTACTTCCGTCGGTCTCTCCGGCACAACTTCCAGAAATCCACATACCTCCATCCAGTAAGATTTGATTCTTGGACATTCCATGAACATATGAATATCATCTGCTGCTGGATAGTTGCACCTGGGGCAACTATATACATTCCCTGTCACCTTAGAGACCAATAAACTCTGTAAGCAGTATACAGATGATTCCTCCTAAGTGCGGCTGGTTTTACTATAGCCTGCAACATACAAAAAGAGTCAGACCATATTTTATAAACATCAGTTTCACTTTCTCCATATTCTTCGCCCCACAGTCTTATAACTTCAGACTCCCCATCATCCTCAGCATCCAATAGAGCCCAATACCAGAACGAGACTTCCTTTTTCCATGTGCCCGTCCTAGTGACTAAATCCGCTTTCCAATTTACCTCCTCCTTATGCCACCAAGAGGATATCTGATAAAACTTAAACCTCATCAATGTTCCTCCAGTTAACCTGCTAAGTGCCTCCCAACTTATGAGCTTAGAATCCTCTTGCAGGTCACCCCAGCACCTTATACCTCCCATTTTTAGAGGCTGACTAAGTTGATCTTGTAGGCATTCCGGGGTGCCGGGGGAATCCCAAACTGGGGCCTGTGCTGCATAGTATGGAATTTTCATTCTTCTTCTTACATACATCCAAATCTTTAAAGCAGCTCCCAGAATCTTTAGCCTTACTTTTTGAAAGAACTTCGGATCTCCATACTTGTATAGGAAATATTCCTGCCCTTGCTCCACATCTTTTAACATAGCCTCAAACAGTAGACCTAATGATGAGGAATCCGTTTTATTAGCCAACATCCTGAAATTTTTAAAATGAAAAGCATAACAATATGTGAGTAGGTCTGGTAGTGCTAACCCACCCGCTGTAAGACCTCTTCTTAACTTTTTCCAGGCTATTCTAGGGCCTTTCGTAGCCCAAATAAAGGTACCTATTTTGCCTTGTAGCTTCGCTATATCTTCTATCCTAAATAAGAGTGGGACTGAATTATATAGAAAGGTGATTTTGGGTAAGATTATCATTTTTACAAGGTTAACCCTCCCGTAGATGTTCAATGGGAGGTTTGCCCATCGTGTAAGTAAACTAGCAACCTCTTTAGAAACCCTCTTCCAATTAACTTTGGGAATATCCTCTAGTTTCTGCACTAACTGAACCCCTAAATACCTCATTTGGCTCTTTACCCCTTGACTTCCCCTTACTTGATTCCATTCCATTATTTCAGTTTTTTCTTTATTAATTTTATACCCCGAGACTTCACCGAACCTCTCTGCCTTCTCAATAAGTCTGGGGAATGCCTCTGCAGGATTTGTTGTGTATAAAAGCAAATCATCTGCATAGAGAGCAAGTTTAAGTTCTAACTTTCCCATTATAAAGGGGTGAATAATAGGATCTACCCTGAGCCAGCTGACAAATGGCTCAATATACAGATTGAATAAAAGCGGTGACAAAGGGCACCCCTGCCTACTGCCTCGTGAAATATTAAACCAATCTGTCAGGGCCCCATTTACCAACACCTTCGCTTTAGGGCTGAAATATAAACTCTTCATCGCCTGAACAAAATTGTTAGGAAAACCAAAACGTTTTAGTGTCTCCCACAGATATGCCCAGTTAACCTGGTCAAAGGCTTTTGCAGCATCTATTGCTACTATCGTCAGAGGAGCCTTCCTTACCTCGGCCATATCTATGGCCCCCATTACCTGAAAAGTAAGCTCATTCAGCTGCCTCCCTGGTATAAAACCTCTCTGATCTGAGTGAACTACCGCCTTTATAACCTTTGCCACCCTTGCTGCCAGTATACCTGTAAAGAGCTTATAATCTGAATTTGATAAGGATATTGGTCTATAAGACTCTATCTTCTGTGGGTCTTTGTTAGGTTTTAATATCAGGGTCACCGTAGCTTCTGCCCATGAACCTGGTGTATTTTCTCCCCCAATATAGATTTTATTGAACAGATTCTTTAAAATTGGCACTACCTTATCTAAAATTCCTACATATAACTCGATTGGGAGCCCATCTGGGCCTGCAGCTTTTCCCCTGACCATTTTTTTGCATTGTGCTCTAACTTCTTCTTCAGTGATACTTGCTTGCAACAATACCCTATATTCTTCTGTCAACTGAAGGAGCGTTGTTAACTTTAACCACTCCTGAACTACCTCTTGTCCTGGTCCGATATCCTCCTTATATAGGTCACTCATAAAACTTCTAGCCTCCTCACAAATTTTATCATCCTCATATATTATTCCTCCTGACCCTCTTTTGATTAAAATCTTTATCAGGTTCCTTGCCCTGTCCGTTTTCGCCTTCCACGCTAATAGAGAACCACATTTCTCTCTGTATGCAAAGTGCTGAAGCTTACTAGCTTTCCACCTAACCAAAAGCTTCTTATCTAAGTTAGCTTGAAATTCAGCCCGTAGAATCTCCAACTCTTTCTCCAAACATGGTACTGTACTCAAGGTCTCCATTGATGCTTTCTGTAGTTCTATTTCTTTTTCCTTAATCTTGCTTATCCTATCCGCTTCTTCATTTTTCAGAACTTTCCTTCTTCCTATCATTATGGAACTAAGTATCCCCCTTATATAGGCTTTAAAAGCCTCCCACACTATCTGATCTTTGGCTGTGCCGTTATTAAGATTAAAGTACTCATCCGTTTTGTCTCCTATCTCCATAATCACTTCTTCATCCAGTAACATGGTCTTATCTAGAGTCCACCTTTTTTGTATCTCTCTTTGCTTAAGCCCCAGGGTCATAGCTACTGCTGAATGGTCTGATAATATAGCAGGAATGTGGTTTATTACCTCGATATCTGAAAACAGCACCTGATCTATAAGAAAATAATCAATTCTTGAGTGATGCTTATACTTTTTACTGTAGAACGTAAAATCTCTAGTTTCCCCATTCTTGCTCCTCCAAATATCTAGCAAGTTAAAGTCTTTAATTCTGTTTTTTAACGCAGCAAACATTTTTGGAGGACTATTGTATTTTACTTTCGAAGTACGGTCTATCTCTTTGTTTAAAACCAAATTGAAGTCCCCCCCAATTATAATCGGTGCAGTAGTGTTCAACAGACTAACCTCAAGTTTTAGAAGTGCCCCTGGATTATCTTCATTTGGCCCGTAATACACTACGCAAACTAGAGGTGTACCCCAAACTGTCAAAGTAGCCACCAACCATCTCCCTGACTTATCTGTATCTTGCTTTACCACATTTATACCTGCATTGCTTCTTATGACCAGTGCTACTCCTCTAGTACTTCCTCTTTGGTTTGAACGAAGCACCTCCTGAATCCATCTTACCTTGCTAAACCCTTGTTTACACTCATGGGCCTCTAGATGGGTTTCTTCTAAGAGGCAGATATGTGCCTCACTGTTTTTCAAAAATTCTGTGACCCGGGACATCTTTCTCCTACTCCTCAATCCATTCACATTCCATGTTATTAATTTAACTTTATTTAGCCTATTTATCCTTACAACCCCCTAGGCTCTTCCCTCGCAACTCTGAAACTTTAGGATTTGTATGAGGACTACATTTTTTATTTTTTCCCTCTTGCTCCCAACACCCTGTGCTCCCCCCATCCCACCCCCCCATAAGGAACCCTCCTACTGTTCCCTCGGCGATTAAAAACCACCTTTCGGGACCCTCCCTTTGCAGCTCAAAGCATCTACTCCTATAAATAAACCCACAAATACATATTAAACTATATTGAGTTCCACTAAACTTTTTATTGTTTATCTACTTTTATATATATTTTTATGGGTTTTTTTTTTTTTCTTTTTTCCCGCTATTATCTACACCGCATCCCTACCGCCTCCTAACCCCTAACTGTCCCCTGATTTAGTCTAATCAGTTTTATCTATCTAATTATACATTCCTGGGTCTAAACTGGTCTAAGTCTGATCTACTTCTTCATTTGGGCTAAGAAAATATCTACTTCCTCAGGGGAGCTAAAGTTATACATCTTGTTTAGCCACATTATTTTTAACATGGCCGGAAATTTCAAATGAAATATTAATAATATTAATTATTACATTGTTGTATTGCATGAAATAATTTTGTTTAAACAGGTAAGTTTCGTTTTACATTTGTATATAATTAATATGTATTTTTTAATAATTAATATAATTTAAAAAAATACATATATAATTATAATAATAATAAATATATTTTTATATTAATTATTATTATAACTACAAAGTATAATAAAATATATACTAATTTTTAAATATAGAGAAAAAATTGTACAACATAAGAAAAATATATGTAACATTTACACTTTACTATAATGCATTTTTTTAACATTATTCCTTTTTTTAACATTTATTTAAGCAGCCATTTTTATTTCACAGGGACTATTTTGTAACCGCGTACTGTTATTTTGGGTCATTCAGGACCGGAGAAGCTCGCGGTTGGAAGCTGCGTCGCGTTGAGGAAGGTAAGGGGAATTTTAATTATTTTATGTAACTTAATACTTATGTTTGAGTCTAGTTAGGATGTATATATTGTATTTATTGTTAGCTAGTCGCGTTTTTGATGTGTTGTAGGTGTTAGTTATATTTTAGTGAGATGTCGTTAGTTAGTGTTTGAGGCCTAGGGGTCGATTCCGATCTCGGCCGGAAGCGCACCTAACACTATTCGTCCGGAAAAAATACAAGCCGAATGCGTGTTTCCCGACCGAATCGTACACTCGTCCGGACGAACAAGTACGATGCGTATAACAACTCAGTTACCGAACGAGCCGTACTCACCCAATCCAGCTCCTGTTCCCCGCCCGAGCCGGATCCGTAAACGCCGATTCGAGCCGCACGGAAGCAAATACACAGCACCTTCCGGCCGGACTAGTATGATGCGCATTCCGTACGCGCCGAAGCCGTCGATACGTCCGGCACGTTTGAGCATCCGGGCGAGCCGTACATAAGCTCCGTTGTGCGCCACA
Source organism: Calotriton arnoldi (assembly GCA_963921515.1). Lineage (NCBI taxonomy): Eukaryota > Metazoa > Chordata > Amphibia > Caudata > Salamandridae > Calotriton > Calotriton arnoldi. Next base: position 16,834 of record CAWUFW010023572.1, read on the forward strand.
AGACGATCCACGGCTACAAGACAAACAAGCCAGCGACGAGTACGAGTCGAAGACACGAGAAACCCGAACGAGACGATCCAAGCATGAATCCCATTGCGCAGGTCCTACCTATACTCTACATCTATTACCGGGACCGGCACGGACGCGTACGGCGCAGACGGTAAGTCAAACACCAACAATACAAACAAACTACACTTACCCGAAATATGTCACACACACATAGGGATGCACAAATGACGTACACAAGCAACAGCAGAACCATAGGGGTGGGATGGCCAACACCAATGCCATACACACCCATAGGGGATGGATGCCTACCACCAACACCACCCTACAACCACCCCTACTCATGGGTGGCTAGATGCCTGCCACCACCACCACCCCTTCTCAGGGGGCTGGATGCCTACCACTACTACCACCCCTACTCAGGGGGCATGGATGCCTGTCACTACTACCATACCCACCCTTAGGGGCTGGATGCCTGCCACTACTACCACCCCTACTCAGGGGGCCTGGATGCCTGTCACTACCACCACCCCTAATCATGGGTGCCTGGATGCCTGTCACTACTACCATCCCCACCCTTAGGGGGATAGATGCCTGCCACTACCACCACCCCTATCCAGGGGGGCTGGATGCCTGTCACTACTACCATACCCACCCTTAGGGGGATGGATGCCTGCCACTACCACCACCCCTACTCAGGGGGGCCTGGATGCCTGTCACTACCACCACCCCAACTCAGGGGGGCATGGATGCCTGTCACTACTACCATCCCCATCCTTAGAGGGATGGATGCCTGCCACTACCACCACCCCTACTCAGGGGGGCCTGGATGCCTGTCACTACTACCATACCCACCCTTAGGGGGATGGATGCCTGCCACTACCACCACCCCTACTCAGGGGGGCCTGGATGCCTGCCACCACCACCACCTCTACTCAGGGGGGGCTGGATGCCTGTCACTACTACCATCCCCACTCATGGGGGGATGGATGCCTACCACTAACACCACCCCTACTCATAGGACGGGTAATGTGGAGAGGTGTGGTGCAGCGGCCAGGGCAGCTGACTTCGGAGCACAGGGTTCACGGTTCGATCCCCGGCTCCGGCGGCAGCTCAGCTCAGCACCATGTGACTCTGGGCAATAGCTCACTTAATTTCCACTACGGCCCCCAGCGCCTTGAGACCCGTAAGGGTGAGTAGCTGCGCTATATAAAAACAGACTTACTTACAATGCATGACACAACCAGCATACTCCCACATAAGGAATTATAGAAAATTACATCCCCCCCAACACCCTGACAAGCGTGTGTAGTCTGTGTCAAATGCCTACAAGACTGAACATGACATTGAACACACAATGTGACCCCCTAACACATGTGTCACACATAAATGTGTGTGGCCTCCACAATGCAAGCCGACCATGGCCACTGTGGCAATGGGCTCGAACACCCCATCACCACAGTGACCAAAAGGGAAGTGTGGTGTCCATAGCTGATGCACTTTTTGAACAGTGTGGCAATGGGGCCTAAAGCCCCATCACCACAGTGACCAAAAGGGAAGTGTGGTGTCCATAGCTGATGCACTTTTTGAACAGTGTGGCAATGGGGCCTAAAGCCCCATCACCACAGTGACCAAAAGGGAAGTATGGGGTCCATACCTGATGCAACTTTTGAACAGTGTGGCAATGGTGCCGAAAGCACCATCACCACAGTGATCATAAGGTAAGTGTAGTCATGGTAAAAGCTGCCAAAGCCAAACTGCATGGATGAATCCTGGTCACACAACAACAAACACATCAGTGGCATAGTAGCGCTTGTGTCCCATAGCAACATAGATTGGTCGAGGCAAACAGTGCAGTGTCACTGAAACATTGTTTTGGCCATGTGCATACAAACATCACCCATTGGGTCCCACATTGTCAACATTCACAAATAACACAATGACAGAAGTGACCATCATAATGCTGACCCACATATCTGCACCAATGGACACACAAATGTAGATATCCTGTGGAGACTGTAGATGTCAGGTGAACAAATACCATACCATGGCAGCAATGGGACATACAAACCATGATTATTGTGCTGACTGATGACCTAGGAGTCCCAGGGACAGCAGGGGAAACCCACGTAACAACATACAGCCAATGGCACACTCAAGATATGCCAATGCAGTGGTGCTAAGGCACAAACACAAACAGGCAGACTCACACTGCATATCAAACATAACAGGTGATGGGGGGTGTGCCAGTGTCCCCAGGCAACCACACAACACATGAGGAGGCCTGAATTCCAACCACACAGATGTGTATACAGTGCCATACAAAAGTTACTCATGGTTCGGATACCCCTATGTGGGCAATCAGGCATTGTTAGATGAGAGGGAGCCCAAATTACACATGTCACACAAGCTTGTAGGAACAGCAACTAACACAGCAAGAGACAGTCCCACCACAGCACTACCCCCAGGGACCCCACATTGTGCTGACACTAGCCTGCATGATAATCCCACTGTGATGACAAAGGTAGATGTCGTTCACACTGTGAACCACAGCCATGTGTCCTGAGCAACAAACTACCATCACACCTACACAAGCTCTAATCAATCAGCACGGCCTGCCAGCCAAGGCCAATATGGAGGTAGGGGTCTAGCCATGCAACAACTCACATTTGCACACACTCAACACCACACACCCTGATCTCCACCAATGTGCAGCAGTGAAGCTCACATGGACCGGTGACATTGCACATGCACCCATGACAATACCAGGGGTGGTGGTGGGAACTAAGGTGCAGAAACCCATCACACATGGCCAGTCAACAAGACTCGTCAATGTCTGACACACAGCACAGTACGCTGTACATGGGCATGATGTGAAATCCACCACAATCAATGGGATCCTGGCCATAGTCACACACCAACGAAGAAGCCAAGGTGACACACTAAGAACACACGTACACAACTTCCAACATTGCAGCTCTGACCCTGAGGAGTGGCAGCAGTCACACACACAACGTGTCACAATCACTGAAAGCTACCACAAACTGTAAATCACATGACTTGTGTAAACAACAAGTGCCAAGGGGAATCCTGAATGTGTCCCATCTGCGTTTGACCACATCCCCAGCCCTGACAACAAAGACAACCTGGGATGACAACCTCATGAACATTAGTTTGCCATGCACCCACATCATGGAGAAACCAGGTCCAAGATGCTGGATGAACACAGAACAACTCAGCAAGCATCACAAACAGGAACATCCCTAGGGACACATCCTGTGTAGGAAAAGGGAAGGGAACACGCACAGACATGATTACACAACACACAACACAGGCCCACGCAATGTCACACTGCCATGAGGGCACTCCACTCCTGTGGAAGGTCCGCTGTGCCAAACCTTGTCTGTGCACGACCCAAACATGTCAGCAGAACACTCCGTCAGTGAGTCAACAACTACAACACACAGAAGGCTCTGCTCACATCAGCCTGGGTACGGGAGTGTCACGTCAGTCATCTGCATACACCCAAAACACGTGTCAAGCAAGTTGCACTGTATACACAGATGAGTCCTTCGACATTGATGTGCAAAACTGCATGCCCAGTGGAGCACACAGTCAGGGAAATCGGAACATTGAACAGTGGTAAGCCCACCAGATGTGCATCAGTGTAAGACAAAGATCTTCATTTAAAAATGCTAAACGTACATCCCTGTGTCAAATGCTAAACATTACACCACTCAGACTGCAGCAAAGGATGCCATAGATCCAGACTACAACAGGACACATATCCCATGGACCACATGGAGTCCATCACAGCAACACTTCATTTTCCTGATATGAACACTATTACAACTGCAAATGCAGGATGCTACTCATCCACATCATGTACATCAAAAGAAAAGCCACAATTAAACAAAAAGAGGCTTTATTCAGCAAATGTCAAGGTAAACTCTGAAGTCCAAAGGAAACTAAGGCCAATGGCCAGTCCAAAATCACAGTCCCAACAGGGTGATAAGTGACAACTGGTCACCCATTGCTTGCCTGCACTGGTACGGACAGGGGACATCCCCCTTGGAGGGGCATACAAGGGGCAGGCCAGGCACCGCATGGACAGGATCAGGGGATGGCAGAGTGAGGCAGTGAAGGGGTGGTGGGTGCAGGAGTGTCACCGGCAACTGCAGTGGAGGTGTCTGACTCAGGGGGGCCGGCACCACTGTGGTACACAAGTCAGTTGGTGTGGGTGCTGCAACCACTGCAGTGGGCTGGTCTGATGTAGTGGACTGGGTCCCCACTGCAGTGCCCGAGTCAGACGGGGTGGTTGTGGACTCCACTGCAGTGCATGACTCCAAGGGAGTGGAAGGGTGGGCAGATGAGGTGAGCAGGACAGAGGGGGGGGACCCGGTCTCCACACCAGTGGCACTAACAGGCAGAGCATCTGGGTTGGGGGTGGAAGAGCAAGTGGCAGGGGGAGGGCCTAAGCAGTCTGGGGATGTGGTATCGGTGTGTGGGGGAACCTGGGGCAGGGTGTGGCGGGGGAACCTGTGGAGTGGTGGCCTGGGGGATGGAGGAGAGAGACTGGGTGGTGGAGCTGCGTGGTGGTGGTTGTGGGGTCTTGCTCTTCCTGGTCCGGGGGGACTTCCGAATGGGGTCCTGTGTCTGCCTGCACCTGGGGGAGGGTGTCTGGGGGCGAGGGGCACTCCCCTCTGTGTGGGTGGACTTCCTCTTCCCCCGGTATGCTTGTTCAGCAGGATCAGAGGGGAAGAGGCCGAGGTCACACAGGAAGATCTTCTGTGTAGGTGGGGTAGCAGGTGAGGCAAGGGAAGGGGTCTTGGAGGGAGAGGATTTGGAGGACTGCGGAGTGACTGTGGATGCCTGTGTGTGTGTGTCTGTTCCCCATCCCCTGTGTGTGTGGTCTCAGTCCCCTGAGGATGCTTGTGTGCACGTCTTGCCTTTCTCTTGGGTGTGTCTGTGCTGCTCGAAGTCTGTGTGCTTGGGTGATTGTGCAGGTGTGCATGTGTGAATAGCAGCGAGTCTCCTGAGATCCCCAATGCTGCCCGGCGCAAGGTCACCTTTAATCCACTTTGGATTCGCTATCTAAAATAACGAGGCAGGCGCTGGAAGCTGGAAGGCAAGAAAAAGGTTTATTACTCTTAGAGGAGACCACGTCAACTGCTGACACCAGGATGTCTTCAGGGAGGTGTTCTACTGGCAATGCTTTTGGCTCTTCCTTTTATACAGGTTTTACACAATGTATTTGTTTCATTTATCATGGTTACAAGCTTGGAGTCTCCGCCCCGGGCAGGTTGTCACACAAGCCCGACATTGTTTCATCAGCATGGTTACACAAGCCCAACATTGTTTCATCAACATGGTTACACAAGCCCAACATTAACTCTCCTCCCGCCCAGGTCAAAAACAGACAATTTAATTGCAGCTGGACCTTGCTTCAGGGTCTAAACACAAGTGAGACCGGCCAGATCTAAGATTCCGTTCTGTTGATAAAAACAGGTCCCATTGTTGGCAAAAACAAGTCTTGCTGTGTGCAGTGCAATAAACCATGCTTGCAAGAGTCTGTTTGGTATTTGTAACCTGTTTGTGCAGGGATGAGAGGAAAGACGAGTTTGAGGCAGCAGGTGATGTTGATGTTTGTCGTGGAAATAGTTTATAGCCCCCAGCACACATATCAGGTTTGGTCAGAGAGTCAGAAGGCTGCTAGAGGACAGGGTGAAATGAAGGTGACCAACAGAGTACAAAATGGCTGTGGTCAATCAAAATGACTGTAGTTTATGTGCACGTAGGAACTTTCATCAGACAAGATGGCGCAGAATGTTCATGATTGTCGTTTTGTTCTTAACAGTCGCCCCTTTGAACATAACTAGCCATCTCGTCAGTCTATTTCGATCTCCATAATGTCCTGTATTTCTTGTTCATACATTACTCTCATTTTTGTTAACTGAGTGTCCATATTCTTAGGGCGCAAGGCACTTATGCAAAGAGAACACAAAGGTGGTATACAGTGTACACCCAAACAGCAACCACATATTGCCAATACTGGGACCAAGAGAAACATTGATATTTTCCAACCCCAGTCCTTCAAGATGCCCCAAAGCCAACTTCCAATTGTCCAAGTCTCTGATCCTTGATGAATTTCTGAAGACAGTCTGTGGAGATGTTCGATTGCTTCATAGACAGAGGGTGAATTATCAGGGATGTATATGCAGCAGCTGGCACCAATGATGCGACATGCTCCTCCACGATCCGCTAGTACCACGTCCAGGACCATGCGGTTTTGTAGGGCCACCAGACGGACCGCTTGAAGCTCGGCAGTGTTGTTGGTGAGGATGCCAGCTGTGACGTTCAGGGCGGTTTCTACCGCTTGAGACAGATGTCTGATGGCTCGGCTGTTTGCCATCAGACCCCATAGCGGGACGAGCCCTTTTGCTGCGTCAACGAACTGTGATGCGGCAGAGTCTGCTTGATCAGTGTCTTTAGAACGCTTTTCTCGATGATGCTCTGCAGGGGCTGTGTAGGTCGGTGGCAAAACAAAAGCGATGTAGCACGTGCCCCCCAGTTTCTTGGGAGCCAGGTGTAGGCTTTGGTTCCACAGACAAAGTACATATTGGGTGATGCAACAAATGCTGGAGGGTTGGCAGTGTTCAAAGTCCTTACAATGTTACAAGTGCTGTGACCCACATTCTTAGTCCCACGGCCTTCAATGCATACAAGGCCAGAGACGTTCACCACAGATAGGGCCACAGTCAGTGTTGCAGCAGTTCTTTTCTTCAGGTAGGAAAATGTGGCTCTGACAGGATTATTGAACACTTGTATTTCCACTCGTTCTTTGGAGGGGACATTCATTGGGAATGTCGTATTGGAGGTGTGAGGGCAAAGGGAGCTGCTGTTCTTCCTGTTTGGTTTAGCCAGAACTCGTTGTAGAACTGAGCGATTGTCCCATCGGAAGTGGCATTGTCTTTGTAACTTTCTTGTAGGAGCATCATCCAGGCAAGGCAAGATCCATGAACAGAAAAGGGTGAAGGGATGAAAGGGATGGAATGTTCAGTGGCATGTGGTAGCAGCCCACAGACCCAACAGTTAGTGGCATTGGTGGCAAGATTGTGCTGGTGCAGCATCTGTACGAAAGAATTATTCCAGAATTCTTTGCGTCGTTCTCGGAGATGTGGCGGTAGTGATACCAGGTAGTGTTCTTTCTTTGTGATTGGTTGCATGGTTGGTGACAATGTTCTGTATGCAGGTGCATTCTCTTCAATGATCCAGAGTGTGATCATTAGTAGGAGGCAGGTGAGAAATGCAGCTACAAGTGCAATTGTCTTTGTACTGTGCAGTTCAAAAGTCTTGGTGTCTTTGCGGTGGCTTTGCAGGTGTTCCGTTTCTTCCATCATCTTCGAGGAGCTCACCAACTGTTAGGACCACAGACTTTTGTCTGGTGTTTTTCCTGGTAGCGTTGTTTGGCTGTGCTACCGATCTGAGACTCTGACTCAGTTAGTGGCCTGGTTGTTGGAGCTCCCCCTTTTGTCGATCTTAGGTTGTACCCTTCCTTGGATGGCACCGTGGGGTCGGGAAATTCAGACAGTTGGAGGGTGTCTTCTTGTGGGTAGCAACTCAGAGCTGGTCGGTCTTTTGCGAGTACTTCCTCTTGCACCTCCACCTCTTCACAGGTTGCCAGCGTTGGAGGGACTTTCTTGCAGTGGTGGGCGTGCAGCCAATTTCTTTTTCCTTCCACTCGGAGGGCAGTTCGAGTGGTGATCAAGACTTGCCAGGGGCCCGTCCACCTGGGCTCCAGATTCTTCGTTCTTTGGAAGTTGCGAACTAGGATGAAGTCCCCAGGCTTTATCACATGTCCTGGGCCCCTGGATATGTCAGGCAAGGCTTGCTGCACCTGTTGGTGGATAATTGTTAGCTCGTTTGTCAATTTATGCAGATAGTCTGACATTAATATGTTCGGGACATCGTTAATGGAGGTGGGTCTTGGTGCCACCCAAATGTTCATAGGCCTGCCGAAGACCACTTCATACGGGGTCAGTCTGTGTTTGGTCGGGGTGGAGCGCATTGATAGCAATGCCAATGGAAGGGCGTCGGGCCATTTCAACCCGGTTGTGGCAACTATTTTGGCTAGCTTTAGTTTCAATGTTGCATTGTGTCTCTCTACCAGGCCCGCTGATTGGGGGTGGAAGACGGCATGGAATTTTTGTTTTAGCCCCAACCCTTTCAGTATGTTCTGTATCACTTCGGCTACGAAGTGTGGGCCGTTGTCGCTCCATAAAATTCTGCAAAGGCCGTACCGGGGAAGAATTCTTTCAACAATACTTTTGCAGTGGCTATGGCAGTATTGTCGCGGGTGGGATATGCCTCCACCCATTTGCTAAAAGCGCACACAACCACCAGGACATATTTTAGACCATGGCATCTCTCTAGTTGGATGTAATCCATTTGAAGGACTTCAAAGGGGTGATCAGGGACTCCAAACCCTCCCCGTGGTACTACTGTCCCTTTCCCTGGGTTGTGTTGTAGGCATACTATACACTGTTGTACTAGGCGCTTTGCAGATTCTGTTATCTTGACATTATGCCATACTCTTGTGATTAGTTCAATCATGGGGGTGGAGCCTATGTGTGCTGGTAAATGTGCCATGGTCAATATGGGGATGAGGTAGGCATTGGGTAACAGCCATTTATTTCCGTCTTTAGTTCTCCAGCAATCTTCCTCGTCTTTTAGTCCCACCTTTTCCCACTCGGTCAATTCGTCTTGTGTGCCTGTAGTCTGTATGTCCCTTACAGTGGTCCTAGCATCAGTCCATTGTTCAGCTTGTGACCTGGTCACATACATTCGTGTCATAGTTCTGTCTTCTGCCGTGGCTCGGGCAGTAACGTCTGCTAGCGCATTTCCCTGTCCAATGAGATCTGTCACTTTCCTATGTGCTTGGCATTTTATCACTGCTAGCTTTTTGGGGAGGAGGACTGCTTCCGTCAAGGCGGAGACTAAATCTCCATGCAGGATGGGTGTACCGTGTGAAGTCAGGAACCCTCTTTCTTTCCATAGAATCCCGAAATGGTGAACCACCCCGAAGGCGTATTGGCTGTTGGTGTATATGTTAACTGTCGTGCCAGCTGCTAAAATACATGCTCGTGTGAGGGCAATGAGTTCTGCTGCCTGGGCGGAACGTTGGGCAATACAGGCTGTTTCTAGAATGGTTCGGGCTGTGGTGACAGCGTATGCAGCTGAGGTGGTGCCGTCGGGGAGTTTGATGCACGAACCATCCACCCATAGTTCTCCATCTGGCTCTAGAAAGGCGGTGTCTCTGAGGTCTACTCTACTTTTTGTTTGTTCATCGGTTAGTGTCACACAGTCGTGTAGTGGAGCCACGTTAGGATCGTTCTCGGGTAGGGGTAACAGCGTGGCTGGATTGAGGGTGGTGCATCGCTTTAGGGTAATGTGCGGTGCTAGCAGGGTCAACTCATATCCTGTCAGTCGGGCGCTAGTCAAGTGTTGGGTTTTGGTCTGGTTCAGTAGTGTGTCGACTGCATGGGGTACTAAAACAGTGACTGGATTGGAGAGCACTATTCCTTCGCTCTGGCGTATTGATACTGCTGCAGCTGCCACAGCGCGCAGGCACGCTGGCAGTGCTCTGGCTACTGGATCGAGGGTGGCAGAAAAATATGCACAAGGGCGTTGTTTGTGACCAATTGATTGTGTTAGGACAGACAATGCACATCCCTCCCTTTCGTGTGTGTAGAGGAAGAATGGTTTGGAGTAATCTGGGGTTCCTAGGACTGGTGCTGAGCAAAGGGTATTGCGTAGTTCTTTAAAGGCTGTCTGGCATTCGGGGGTCCAGGGGAGAGGTGAGGGGATGTCCTTAGCTAGGAGGGAGAGAAGGGGTTTGACAATGAGGCTAAAGTTCGGTAACCACTGTCTGCAAAACGAGGTGAGGCCTATCAAAGAGCGGACTTGCTTCTGATTTTTGGGGACAGGGGTGCCTAGAATTGTCTGGATCCTGTCAGGCGTGAGTTTTCTCCCTTCTTTTGATAAAAGGTGACCCAAATAGGTCACTTGTGATTTACAGAACTGCAGTTTCTTTCGGGAGACCTTGTGACCATTCTTAGCAAGGAAATGGAGTAGTTTGATGGTGGCTGTGACGGCTATTGGTATGGTGTCTGCTGCTAGAAGGATGTCGTCTACATATTGTATTAATGCCACTCCATCTGGCAATTGTATGGCGTCCAACTGTCTTTTAAGCGCCTGGCTATAGATACTTGGGCTCTCAGTGTACCCCTGAGGTGCTCTACAAAATCTATACGAACGGGAATTTAGGGTAAATCCAAAAAGATAGCGGCTGTCCTCGTGTATAGGTTTGGAAAAGAAGGCGTTCTTGAGGTCGATCACAGTGAAGGTGGTGGCAGTGGAGGGGATTAAAGTCAAAATTGTCGTGATGTCGGAAACTACTGGGTATTGTGGTACTACGATTTTGTTTACCTCCCGCAGGTCAATGATGAAGCGGTAGGCTTTCCCATCTCCCTCTCCCTGTCTCTTTACAATCGGTAGTATGGGACTGTTACAAATGTTGCTCACTACTTCCTCTACCACCCCTGCCTCTACCAAAGAGTGTATGATCTCTGTTAGTGCTTTCTCACCCTCTGGCGATATTATGTACTGCGGTACCTTCGGTAGGGTTGCGTCCTGTCGTATTGTTACGTGTACTGGGTCAATCATCATTCGTCCTACGTCTGAATCAGCCCTAGCCCATAAGTGTGATGGCAAAGTGTCCAGTAGGGATGTGTCAGTCTCAGAGATGGAAAACATGTGCTGAAAAGGGTTCTCTCTATGGCGTTGGGGGTTGTCATACAGGATGACACGCACTCCGTCTGGTGAGCATCTGATAGTCGCATGGAAGTGTTTCAAAAGGTCGAGGCCCATAATGGCGTCTGGGGTGTTAGATGAGAGGAGGAATGTCGTTTCGACGCCATTGCTGTCAAGATTAAAAGGGATGGGTCGGGACAAAGGGTTGGTGGAGGGCGTACCGTCAAATCCTATTGAGGTCACATGTGAGCCTGACAAGGGTGCCCTTGGAATCAGTCGTTTGGATAGTGCACTACGTGTTGCTCCTGTGTCTACCAAAAATGGCGACCTTGTGCCCAGGACCTCAGCGGTAACATAAGGGCCTTGCTGATCAACGCAGAGCTCGACTGGATCCCTTCCTTGCCCCTGGCTGTCCTATGCAAAGTCGTACGTATTGTCATAATCTGTCTGTTGGTACTGATTCTGTCTGGGATGGTCAAATGCGTTCATTCTTCCTGGCCTTTCCTCGCTTGCTTCACTCGCGTACCCTCTTCCACATCCTCTTCCTCTCTGTCCACTTGCTATTTCCCTCACCCCTCTGCCCCTAGCAGCTCCTAACAAAGCCGGGCATTGGGATTTCCAGTGTCCATATTTTTTGCAAAATGCACATTGATCCTGTCCTAGGTCTTGGCGTCCTACATATGATGTAGATGGATTGTTCCTAGGGGGCTGTACTCTAGGGGTATTCTGCTGGTTTCCTCCCCTATATTGCTCCCTTCCTGTATTCGCCCCCTGGAGTTGTGCTATCATTACCCTTTCCTTCAAGTCCTTCTTTTTCCTTTCTGTAGCCCTGTCATTTTCGTTTCTCTGATGCTCGTAGTACTGGGCCATTTGGAGAATGGCCGTCGGTTTAGATGCTGCCCAACTACTTTCGCTGGCTTGTAGTTTCTGGGATACATCTGGCAGTAATCCTTTGACGTAGTTCTGCACAAATAAGTGGTGTCCGGTTGCGGTGGACATGTCTTGTCCACTGTAATCAGAGAACACAGTTTCAAATCTGGAGAAGTACTCTGAGACGTCCTCTTGTGGTTTCTGGCGGCATGCGGTTACTATGGACCAGTCTATCTTTTTCTCTGGGATCAGCGTTTTCACTTTCTGCACTATTTTGTCAGGGAGGTCTAATATTGCTTTAACTGGTTTTTGACCAGGGTTCCGCTGTTTATCTAGTGTGTCGAGTTGTTCCCAGGTATGACCAAACAGTTCGGTATGGTCTACTTTCCTAACCTGTTTCCACACATCTGCTGGCAAACATAACCCGAAGAACAAGTCTATGTCGGCAAGTGTCATTATTGTTGATCCCAGAGCGGTACCTAGCTCGGTGTAAAAGGCGGTGGGGTTCTTTCGTAAATCCGGCAAAGATTTACGGAAGGTCAGGATGTCCTGTCTGTCCCATGGCTGATACACCCAATTGTAGACCACCCTTCCTCTAGCGTCTTGATGGTTTATATCGTCATTAGTCCCTTGTCCTCTAGGAGGTATCCAGTAAGGGGCAGCTTCTTTTATTGGCATCATGCTATCTGTTTTTTCCACTGGGGGTCCTGCTACCTTAGTTGTCCTGTCCCTATCTATCTGTCCTTGTTCTATGAGGTGACGCAATACTTCTAGTGCGGATGAAAATAGTTCTGCAACATCGTTGTCGCCTTCATCTCCGATGTCTACCTTCCTGTAGAGAGCCACTAATCGCTCGGGCCCTACGTCTTGGTACTTCTCTTCATATGCAGTAAGGGTGTGGTAACAGAGACGTACAATAAAGTATCGTTTGCGGTTTTCAACATAGGAGTTGCATATGTCAGTTACATGCTCTTCTGTCTCCTTCCTATCTATGAGGGATTTAACTACTTTATCAATGCCTGCTCGCTCATTTTTACTTAATCGCGGGACCCTGGGCGCTCCTTTTTCTTTTGATCCTACCTCTACTACTGTATCCTTTGATGAGGCATTTGGTGTGGGTGACTCGGTGGGAGCAGAGGCGGTGGAGACTGAGGCGATCGTGCCATCTCCGGCTATACTTTGGTGGTCCTGGCGTTGTACTATGGGATGAGTAGGGGCGTAAGGGGTGGCATGTATATCATTGGGGGACCTAACAATAAATCATCATCTACCCCCTGTTTTGCTGGTAACTCGGGGTAAAGAGTTAAGGGCGTTCTAACAGGGCATTGACCTGATATTTTTGATTCCTGTTCCTTTTTATCGATTTCCTTTTCTTTTAGTTCTTCTTCTAACTTTTTACAGGCTTGGTAAGCTGATTTTCGCATTTCTTTATCTTGTCTAGCTTCGTCTCTTTTCTTTCGTTGAGCTGCCTCTTTTCGCCATAAACCAAAACTATCAAACATGGCTGGTCTAGCTTTCTTTTTTGTGGAGAGCTAATTCTAACGTTTCTATTTTAGCGGGATCGAAAGATCCCGTCAGTGGCCACTGATTTACCCGGTCCTTCCTAGTGTACTTATGCCATAGTTTGCTATAAGTTATGGTGGCTAATCCATATTTGACGTACATGTCCTCGTTAGGGGTGCCTTCCGGCGGTGCCGGATGACTGACCTCTAACAAACGGTCCGGTCCAAAACAATCAAACAATCTAGAGAAAACAGGCATGACGTATTTAGCGGTCAAAATGAATATCTCAATTAATATTAGACAAAAGTCTGCACTACCTGTCCTTCGCTGTCTGCAAAGAGAGAATATTCCTATTCTATGTTGTTTGCAAGCAGGGAATGTCTCAAATAACTCAAAAAGGAATACTAGTATTTCTATCAATCAATCAATTTAAGTCATGTTTTCTCACGACCTTACCCGGACCGTATGGACAGTTCTTCGTATTCCCCTTCCAGCGCCTGGTTGTCCTCTTACTCCAACAATCAATGCGGCGTTCCTGTAAGGCCCCAGTCAGGACCGCAGGTCACTCGATAGAGAGGTCCGTTCGGAACTGGTGAAGTTCAGTCGATTGGCAGCCAGACGAGGGTCTCTTTCAGGCAGGTGCACTCCAATCATTTAGTCGTTCACTCCGTCGTTAGGACCTCTCTACTGGACCCACGTGTCTCTGATGGGCCCCCGTTGGGTCGCCAATTTGTGAAAAGCAGCGAGTCTCCTGAGATCCCCAATGCTGCCCGGCGCAAGGTCACCTTTAATCCACTTTGGATTCGCTATCTAAAATAACGAGGCAGGTGCTGGAAGCTGGAAGGCAAGAAAAAGGTTTATTACTCTTAGAGGAGACCACGTCAACTGCTGACACCAGGATGTCTTCAGGGAGGTGTTCTACTGGCAATGCTTTTGGCTCTTCCTTTTATACAGGTTTTACACAATGTATTTGTTTCATTTATCATGGTTACAAGCTTGGAGTCTCCGCCCCGGGCAGGTTGTCACACAAGCCCGACATTGTTTCATCAGAATGGTTACACAAGCCCAACATTGTTTCATCAACATGATTACACAAGCACAACATTAACTCTCCTCCCGCCCAGGTCAAAAACAGACAATTTAATTGCAGCTGGACCTTGCTTCAGGGTCTAAACACAAGTGAGACCGGCCAGATCTAAGAGTCCGTTCTGTTGATAAAAACAGGTCCCATTGTTGGCAAAAACAAGTCTTGCTGTGTGCAGTGCAATAAACCATGCTTGCAAGAGTCTGTTTGGTATTTGTAACCTGTTTGTGCAGGGATGAGAGGAAAGACGAGTTTGAGGCAGCAGGTGATGTTGATGTTTGTCGTGGAAATAGTTTATAGCCCCCAGCACACATATCAGGTTTGGTCAGAGAGTCAGAAGGCTGCTAGAGGACAGGGTGAAATGAAGGTGACCAACAGAGTACAAAATGGCTGTGGTCAATCAGAATGACTGTAGTTTATGTGCACGTAGGAACTTTCATCAGACAAGATGGCGCAGAATGTTCATGATTGTCGTTTTGTTCTTAACACATGTGCTTTGGACAGGTAGGGTGCCAGGAAGTGTGGATTGGGAAGAGGTGGGAGGGGTGAGGGACTGTTGGAGGAGGGACACGGCTGCCGTCAGGGAGGAGTCCATGGACTTATTGCTCCTCTGTAGGGCAGACATTCCCGTCGAGATGCCCTCCATGAACGACACCAGCTGTGTCAACAGAGTGGTGTGTGCATGGAGGACACTCAGCATTGCTGTCTGCCCTGCATGGAGCTGCCGAAGGAGGTAAACAGACTCCTCACTCAGGGCAGCAGGGGACACAGGGGCAGGGGGTGCGGTGCCTGGCACGAAGGAGACACGCTCCCGAGCACGGGAGCCTCCACGGACCTCAGGAATGGGAGCCAATGGGAGGGCGGTGGTGGTGGTGGTGGTGGCGGGGCCAGACAGACTAGCTGGCCTTTGGTGGCTGCTGAGACCCGCCTCCACAAGGGAGTCATCCTCCGAGCTGCTGTGGTCCTCAGCTGAGGTGGATGGTGCTGAGGACTCCTCGGTGTGGCTCCCCTCGCCCTCTGTGCCACTGGGTCCCTCTGACCACTTGTAGGATGCTGACCCAGTCTGGCTCCGCTGCTCCTCCTGGTCCATGGAGCTGTCCCCTCCTGTGGCCGTGGATGTATCTGCAAACAATTAGGGAAACAGACAAACATCAGTCACCTGCACTGACCGCACACACCACAGTAAGTACAGCACATCACAGAGCAAGCCCTGGCATTCTTTGTTGAACATTGCCTAAAGTCCTCACACAGATTCGGGGAAGCCAATTGTCAGTCTGATGGTCAACCATGGGACTCACACCCCTCCTGCCCTTGCACCCATCTGTCTGGTGCCTGTCTGATGGTAAGACCCCAGTGTGGACACATGCACCACCTACACAGTTGTTGGACATTGCAGGGAACACGGTGAAGTATGTGAACATGCACACATCACATCTCTTGCCACTGAGTCAGTGCAGGTGTCCAGAGAAAGGGATGGCCAGAGTCTAAATAGAAATGCATGTGATGCATACCAGCACCAGACACCAATGATCCACCCATGTCCGGATAGTCAATGCCACAATGGGGTGCATGTTGCACATGTCACTCCCCTGCAGGATCAGTCTTAGGAAGTTTAATGCCATGACACAGGCATGCGTGCAAAGTCATACATCACTGTCTCCAGTCACATGGCCATGGCAGCCAGCCAACAACAGTCTGCAC
Organism: Calotriton arnoldi; assembly: GCA_963921515.1. Lineage (NCBI taxonomy): Eukaryota > Metazoa > Chordata > Amphibia > Caudata > Salamandridae > Calotriton > Calotriton arnoldi. The sequence goes on from CAWUFW010023572.1 coordinate 32,810, forward strand.
TGTGTCACAATCCTAGGACATGGGGAATGCAAGTTATGTAACTGACAAGTGCACATGTCCATCCCCCAAAAACAACATCATCTGAACTACTATTTGTCCACGTCATACCAATTGGACATATGGGGGACACAAAACACAACTCTCTGAACATGAGCACCTCACAGTGTGCTGTGAATGAAAAACAGCTGCCTGAAAGTCACAGTCGCATACACCTGTGTGCACAGTCAAGTGATCAGACACCTATAAGTCACAGAAGTATCGTCTCTCATGGTCACATCTCAGATGGCATGCTGAGCCATAACCGACAAACATACCAGTAGTCCTGACAACGAAGCCACAGCACAATGACACAGAGGCAGACACCTGAGGGAACATGTCACTGATCACAACATGTCAGATGATCCACGGGAGTGGGAGTACAGAGTGTATTGTATGCCCTGGAGTAGGCATGACTGTCCAGCTCCTCCTGTAAGAGGGATGAGTCCTGGACAGTAGGCAGGTGTCTAAGCATGTGTGACACACTTGATATACATACTCCTGAGGCCCAAACATTGTTCCCACCCACAGCATGGGGGTGTGCCAAATACCCCAGGGACATGTGGTGAATCAGATCAGCAAGTGGACCACAAATCAAAGTTACACCCAGATTACATGTCAGGACTTGGGCATTGTGTGAGCAATTGACCCACCCATGAATCCCACAACATAGTCACCGGAACAAATGCTGTCCCCCACCTTGAGCAAAGCAAAATGCAATGACACAGTCCCCAAGTGACACAATTTCCTGACTGTAAGGTCCACACATATGCGTATCAAATGAGGAGTGGGCATGTCACAATAGAGGGACATGGGTCCTGGACCACAAGACTGATGTACTGTGGAAGTTTAACCAGGCCAGAGGAGGGCACATAGCATGTCAGACAAAGTGCACAGTGCTGTCATGGACTCACCCCCTCCTTGCTGCTGTCTGGCCTTCAGCTGCCCATCCAGGTCAGGGAAGACCACCGCCAGGATCCTGAGCATGTGGGGGGTCAGGGTCCGGTGTCCACCCCTCCTGCGAGGAGGCGACAGCTTCAGCTGGACCCTTGCAATCCTCCGGGTCCAGCCTCGAAGGTCCTGCCACCTCTTCTGGCAGTTGCGGATCCAGCACTTGTAGTCCCCCACGGATCTTACTGCCCGGGCGATGGTCAGCCAGATTTTCTGTTTCTGGTGGGCATCAACCTGTGAGGATGACAAAGTGAAAATGCCATTACTACACATGCAACATATCCGTGCATCACACAGTTGGATATACATGTCTCAATCACTGGGGCACATGATGTACACAGGCAGTGCAACAATGGCTATGAACAGTTTGCCAGCAGTTACTACATGGTATCATTGCATGGAAAGTAAACCTTGTTGGAATGCACTGTTACTGCACTGCACCTGTTCAATGCATGTAACTACACACTTTGGGGGGTGAGAACTACTCAGTGAGCATGCTAGCCAGTGGTGTGCACACTGTAAGTCCTGCTAGTCAGACAACATGCAAAAACAGAAAGGCAGTGGACAGCACACTCACCTGCTCCCCTGGTGTCCCATACAGCTTGCTGTACTGTGGAAGGAGGCTGTCCAGCAGGGCCTGGTTCTCCTCAAGGCTGAAGGCTGGGGCTCTCTCCACAGTACGTGCCATTGCAGTAGCCAGAGGATGCAGAGACAGCAGCATTGTTGGTGGCAGATGTCGTCCTGGAGCATGTAGTGCAGGCAAGTGAGCTCTCAGGGGAACAGCCAGCATTATATGTGTGCTGCAGAGGCAGATACTGTCCCATGTGTCCAAAGTGATAGGTCCAAGTCGTTTGCATCTTCTGAATCTGACCAATCCATGGAATAGCAGCACTAATACACGCCCACAGCATCCTTCAAATCTTCAACTTCATGACACCCATGATTTTGCAACATTGTTGTGGCTGGCCAACTGAATTCACTGCATCAGACTCATTGGAGCTTCAAAAACGCGTCCGTTGCCATGCCAGGTCCCAGCCAATGCGTGCGCACCGATCGGTCCATTGCTGTACAACACGTATTTCGGGATACAACGCGTACCCGCTCACAACAGATGCAATGGGCTGGCCGGGCACACCGATCGGTCCCTTGCTGTACAACGCGTATTCCGGGATACAACAGATGCAATGGGCCGGCCGGGCACACCGATCGGTCCCTTGCTGTACAACGCGTATTTCGGGATACAGCGCGTACCCGCTCACAACAGATGCAATGGGCCGGCCGGGCACACCGATCGGTCCATTGCTGTACAATGCGTATTTCGGGATACAACAGATGCAATGGGCCGGCCGGGCACACTGATCGGTCCATTGCTGTACAACGCGTATTCCGGGATACAACAGATGCAATGGGCCGGCCGGGCACACCGATCGGTCCATTGCTGTACAACGCGTATTTCGGGATACAACGCGTACCCGCTCACAACAGATGCAATGAGCCGGCCGGGCACACCGATCGGTCCATTGCTGTACAACGCGTATTTCGGGATACAACGCGTACCCGCTCACAACAGATGCAATGGGCCGGCCGGGCACACCGATCGGTCCCTTGCTGTACAACGCGTATTTCGGGATACAACGCGTACCCGCTCACAACAGATGCAATGGGCCGGCCGGGCACACCGATCGGTCCATTGCTGTACAACGCGTATTTCGGGATACAACGCGTACCCGCTCACAACAGATGCAATGGGCCGGCCGGGCACACCGATCGGTCCATTGCTGTACAACGCGTATTCCGGGATACAACAGATGCAATGGGCCGGCCGGGCACACCGATCGGTCCATTGCTGTACAACGCGTATTCCGGGATACAACAGATGCAATGGGCCGGCCGGGCACACCGATCGGTCCATTGCTTTACAACGCGTACCTGTACAGGTCAGTCGCATATGTCACCATGCTTGTCACTGGTGAACGTATGCCAGCCACATATACCTGCCACAGACACAGGGGCACACCTACAACACCACACCCAGTCCACACTGTTTCCTAAGGCATGTAAGGCTGCATTACCTTTTCTGTGTATGGGGGTTGACATGTGGTTTCTGTGGTGGCACTTGTGGGTAGCCACACCCAGGCTGTGCATGTGTTAATGGGGACAGGGTCCTTTGTGTGTTGTGCACATGACCACTGTGATGTGCAACAGTTCATTTTGGAGCATGTGGCATGGTCACATTTCCAGGTTGTGTATGTGTGTGACATGTCACATACCCCCAGGGTCCCATGGGGGAAGGCATGTACGTCACAGGATGACCCATAGCCACAATAGTGATGTCCCTCCACAGTCTGTGTGCATGTTGTGTTTCTGATGTCTCTGATTCCATGTGCAAGATGGGAGACAGTCTCCACATCAACGTTGTTTGTGCATGGACTTTGATGTTGTGCGTCACTGGCGTCCATGTCTGTCCTGCGGAGGCGACCGGGGCCACTACCTGTGGGAGTCATGTTTGTTTTTCTGACGTGTACATGATACGCCATGTCATGCCAGTGTCCATGTGGCAAGACAGGGTCACTGGGAATCCACCTGTCAATGAGCTGTGATGCCTGTGGCGCATCTGTCCAGACATGTCACTGTGGTGTGTGTGTGGAACGTGACAGCAGGAAATGGGTACTGTGACACAGCCTAATGGTTTCCCATAGCACAACCTGGTACCTGTTGTGCACACATGTTGTACTGAGAATTTAGATGATGGGCATGTAGGTGTGAGTTATGTCCGAACAGAACGGCACACACATCAAGTACTTGTGTCTCGTAATGATGTATCATGTGAAATTGAGTATGGTGAATGGCACATATGTGGGGTGACTGACAATCTTTCTTTCTTCAACCTATGCACTGCAGGGCTCCAGCTGTCCATAGACCATTCCCTGACCTGGCAACGATGGTGGAACGTGACAGCATCCGACGGTACCGCTTCACCAGGCAGCTGATTGATGATTTGGCAGTGCGCTTGGCACCACATTTGCAACCTGGCCGGACGTACCCTACGGCGCTGACACCCAAGGTGAAGGTAATGGCAGCCCTACACTTCTTTGCCACCGGTACCTTTCAACACACTGTGGCGACTGCTGGTGGGATGTCACAGACTATGTTCAGCCGTGTGCTACGCGATGTTTTGGAGGCAATGTTGAGATGCCTGAACCAGTACATCTATTTCCCTACACGTCAGCAACTCACTGACGTCAAGAGTGACTTCTATGCCCTGGGGAGGATGCCACATGTCATTGGCTCCATTGATGGGACACATGTGGCTTTGATACCACCACAGGCACATGAGCAGGCATACCGGAACCGTAAACATTACCATTCGATCAATGCTCTGGTGGTATGTCTTGCAGATATGAGCATCACACATGTGTGTGCACGTTTCCCTGGTTCAGCACACAATGCTTACGTGATGAGGAGTAGTCGCATCCCGAGGATGATGGCACAGATGCAGAACCAGCGTGCCTGGCTTGTCGGTGTGTACTGACTTTGTACCATTGTGTGTGTTCTGATCTGTAGTATTCCACCCACTTTTCCAACTCAGCTAATGTGCACTTATCTGTCCGTAGGTGACTCCGGATACCCCAATATGCCGTGGTTGCTGACACCCCTCAGGAACCCTGTGACACCAGCCCAGATGCGCTACAATGAGGCACATGGTCGGACCAGGAGAGTGATTGAGCGGACCTTTGGTCTCCTGAAGAGCCGCTTCTGCTGCCTGGACAAGACAGGAGGGGCCCTCCCATATGCCCCAGCAAAGGTGTGCAAGATTGTCATCGTCTGCTGCATGCTACACAACCTGGCAGTGCAGAAGGAGTTGCCTCTCATCCTGGATGACGATGACCAACGTCCGCCACCTGTGGAGGATCCTGGCCTGGACCACGATGCCAGTGATGATGATGATGGTGATGTCCGCACACAGCTCATCACCAACTTCTTCAGCTGAATGTGAGTATCCAGGGAGATGTAATGTGAATGATGTGAGTTTGCATGATATGTGTGGGTGGTGCTCTGGTGCTGTTTGAGTGTGGCCATGTGCTACTTGACTGGATGCGTGCAGCAATGTGTCCTTACAGGTAGTCTGTACTCCCCAACAGTTTTGACATGCTAACTTGGTTTTGTGTAGTTGTCTTGTGACATGTATTGGGCATGAGTATTGCAGTTCTGTCCTGTTCTTCAGTGGTTTTAACTGTGTGTCATGTCTATCCTTCACAGGGTGCTTACTGAGTACTTTGGTCAACTTGGATCCCCCGACACTATGATTCAGCTTTCAGGGTGGCAGCAGTAGTTTGCCTACAAGTGATGTGCCACACACCCCTGGACTTCATATCTTCTGCACTTGTTGACTGTGTGGCCACTGCCACGTGGGTAAACCTTGCATTTGTAGTGGAAACAACATGTTGCAAATGTGTAATGAACCTGTGCTTCACTTTGGGATGTGCGTTGTCTGTGGTCACACATCTGACTGACATTTGCTTACTGCACCTGTGGGCTAGTTGACACAGACTCTGAATAGGTGTGGTGTCTGTGCATTCCACTGTATTTCCTGGCAACATCACTGTGGGCGATGAGTCCGATGGCCCTGGTGTGTCTGTGTTGTGTAGCCCTAGTGGTGTGTCTCCCTCATATGTGTCACGTCACCATGACTCACACGACGGTGTTGTACTTGCTGTAGCAGTTAGCATACACAGTGTAATTTAGCAGATCATCATCACCATAACAGTATCCACATTTGAATAACAACAGAGGCAAGTATGGTGTACTAGTGATTTTATTTACAGAAATGTGTGTGTGTATAGTGCACAGGATGGTGGGTGCTGTACATTGGGATTGTGATCCAAAGTTCCCAGATGAGTTGGAAGTCTTGGTAGCAGAAATGTCCTGAGTGAAGTCCACAGTCATATGATACATTAGTCCAACTTGAACTCCCCATGTCATGTGGGAGAGTAGTGTTGCATTCGACAGGGTGAAACGTTTGCACACAAAGGAGAATTTCCGGAACAGGTGTTGGCTTCCTGGGGGATGTACGTGGCCATCAACCTCTCAGTTTTCCTTCCTCGGACGACCCCTCTTCTTTGGGGGGGACCCTCACGTGCAGGCTGCGGCAGTGCTGGGGAGTCTCCGCCAGAGTCCTCCTCCCTCTCTGTGGCGGTGTCAGTTGTTGCAGTACCAGATGTTGTGGGCACACAGGGAGGTGTGGCCATGTTGGTGCTAATCTGGTGGAGGCATGTCAATATGTCCCTATGCACCGCTGTGAGTTCTTGCAATGTGTCCCACTTGGACTCCATGCGAGACATGTGTGTCTCCACACGGGACATGTGGGAGTCCAAGCGGGCATGATGGGCAGCCTGGGGTGGTCTGTGTGCTGGCAGTTGTTGGAGGGGTGGGTGCAGGGGGTGCAGGTGTTGGTCCAGCTGGTGCTGCATGATGACTCACACCAGAGGTGCCAGGTAGGTCTTCGCCATCCGAGGAGGGCAGAGGCTGTTCCACACCAGTGAGCTCTGTGTCCCCCAGAGCCTGGGACAGGGACTCCTCCACGCCTGCTGCTGTGTCCCCATCATCATCACCTGTATTTGGAAGAGACACACATTGTATGTTATGTTTCTACAGGCATCAATGGTTCACACACCTGACAGTTGTGACTGTACCTCTGGATGTGGGCATGTACATTGCATTGTCCTAAGTTGTTACAGTAAGAGGTTGATATTGGTGTAGCACATTGTCATGCATACCTGGGGCATTTCAATGTGAATGTTGAGGTGTGTGCATGACCAGCATTTGTTGTATTTGGTGGACATCCGGCCATCCTTCTCCACCTAGCCCAGTTATCCCACCATGAAGCATGCCACCCTTGCAGTGGGTTCAGGTTGACTCTCAGGATGTCATTCAGTGGTGTCTTGCTATTGGTTGTTGCACAGTTCCCAGCAGGGCCTTGTGCACCCCACAGCAGTGCCCAGTGTCAGCCATCTTGTCAGTCCTTATCCACTCCCTGTGATGTGAGCATGGTTCAGAGTGGTGTTGATGGGCCAATTGTGATGGTGAGCAGTATCTGTGACTACAACTCCCATCATGCTATTGCCTACACCCCCCTTCCCAGCATGCCCGTACTTCCTTCCTTTGGACTCTGCTTCCCTGTGGGGTAGTGTGCCTGTGCTGACAGGAAGGCTGACAGTGTTGTCCTTGCGTTTGTTTGGCTAAAAGTCCCAAGAGTGTCCCTGTGCTTCACACAGCATTACCCAGGGTGGTGGTTCTTTGTGGGATCTTCATTTGGTGTGTGAGGCATTGCATTCTCCCAGGTGTGTTATGTGGAGTTTGTGTTGAGGGGGTGTGTGAGGAGAGCTGCTTGTAACTATGGTCAGTGCTGTGAGTCCTCCTTCCCACCCAGCCAGATATCCCACCATGCAACGTGCTTGCATTGCAGGGAGTGCAAGTTGGCTTTCAGGATGTCAGGCAGTGGTGTTGTGCTGTTTGGTGGTGCACAGTTCCCAGCAGGGCCTTGTGCTCCCCACAGCAGTACCCAGTGTCAGCCATCTTGTCAGTCCTTATCCACTCCCTGTGATGTGAGCATGGTTCAGAGTGGTGTTGATGGGCCAATTGTGAGGGTGAGCAGTATCTGTGACTACAACTCCCATCATGCTATTGCCTACACCCCCCTTCCCAGCATGCCCGTACTTCCTTCCTTTGGACTCTGCTTCCCTGTGGGGTAGTGTGCCTGTGCTGACAGGAAGGCTGACAGTGTTGTCCTAGCGTTTGTTTGGCTACAAGTCCCAAGAGTGTCCCTGTGCTTCACACAGCATTACCCAGGGTGGTGGTTCTTTGTGGGATCTTCATTTGGTGTGTGAGGCATTGCATTCTCCCAGGTGGGTTATGTGGAGTTTGTGTTGAGGGGGTGTGTGAGGAGAGCTGCTTGTAACTATGGTCAGTGCTGTGAGTCCTCCTTCCCACCCAGCCAGATATCCCACCATGCAACGTGCTTGCATTGCAGGGAGTGCAAGTTGGCTTTCAGGATGTCAGGCAGTGGTGTTGTGCTGTTTGTTGGTGCACAGTTCCCAGCAGGGCCTTGTGCTCCCCACAGCAGTACCCAGTGTCAGCCATCTTGTCAGTCCTTATCCACTCCCTGTGATGTGAGCATGGTTCAGAGTGGTGTTGATGGGCCAATTGTGAGGGTGAGCAGTATCTGTGACTACAACTCCCATCATGCTATTGCCTACACCCCCTTCCCAGCATGCCCGTACTTCCTTCCTTTGGACTCTGCTTCCCTGTGGGGTAGTGTGCCTGTGCTGACAGGAAGGCTGACAGTGTTGTCCTTGCGTTTGTTTGGCTACAAGTCCCAAGCGTGTCCCTGTGCTTCACACAGCATTACCCAGTGTGGTGGTTCTTTGTGGGATCTTCATTTGGTGTGTGAGGCATTGCATTCTCCCAGGTGGGTTATGTGGAGTTTGTGTTGAGGGGGTGTGTGAGGAGAGCTGCTTGTAACTATGGTCAGTGCTGTGAGTCCTCCTTCCCACCCAGCCAGATATCCCACCATGCAACATGCTTGCATTGCAGGGAGTGCAAGTTGGCTTTCAGGATGTCAGGCAGTGGTGTTGTGCTGTTTGTTGGTGCACAGTTCCCAGCAGGGCCTTGTGCTCTCCACAGCAGTACCCAGTGTCAGCCATCTTGTCAGTCCTTATCCACTCCCTGTGATGTGAGCATGGTTCAGAGTGGTGTTGATGGGCCAATTGTGAGGGTGAGCAGTATCTGTGACTACTACTCCCATCATGCTATTGCCTACACCCCCCTTCCCAGCATGCCCGTACTTCCTTCCTTTGGACTCTGCTTCCCTGTGGGGTAGTGTGCCTGTGTTGACAGGAAGGCTGACAGTGTTGTCCTTGCTTTTGTTTGGCTACAAGTCCCAAGAGTGTCCCTGTGCTTCACACGGCATTACCCAGGGTGGTGGTTCTTTGTGGGATCTTCATTTGGTATGTGAGGCATAGCATTCTCCCAGGTGGGTTATGTGGAGTTTGTGTTGAGGGGGTGTGTGAGGTGAGCTGCTTGTAACTATGGTCGGTGCTGTGAGTCCTCCTTCCCACCCAGCCAGATATCCCACCATGCAACGTGCTTGCATTGCAGGGAGTGCAAGTTGGCTTTCAGGATGTCAGGCAGTGGTGTTGTGCTGTTTGTTGGTGCACAGTTCCCAGCGGGGCCTTGTGCTCCCCACAGCAGTACCCAGTGTCAGCCATCTTGTCAGTCCTTATCCACTCCCTGTGTTGTGAGCATGGTTCAGAGTGGTGTTGATGGTCCAAATGTGAGGCTGCCCATTATCTGTTACTACGAGTCCCATCATGCTCTTGGCTACACTGACTTCACCAGCATACACAGGATTCCTTCCTTTCTGTGAGCTTCCCTGTGAGGTGGTGTTCTAGTGGTGGCTAAATATCTGACAGTGTTTGTTGGTTAGATTTGTGCCACTGCCTAGCTCAATTTGGTATTGGATTTGTACATGTCATGACACAGTTACATATCACTATGAGATGGCATGTATTGTGTTTATCTGTCTGACATACACTTTTTGGGATGATTATCTTTTGTTTGCTGTTGATTTGCTAGGGGTGCATGGTTTGACTGTCCCCTTGACAGTGATGTGTGTGTATTGGCACACAATATTGTGTATATTAGTTGTGTACTCACCAGGCTCTGGGATGTTTGTTAGTCCATATACGCTCACTGGTGGTAGGATGGCCCGCACCTTCTCCTCCCAGGGCCTGAGGTATACTGGTTTGGCAGGAGGGCCACTGCCGGTGTGCTGGCTCAGGAGGTAATCCTTCTTAAGGAGGTCCCTGACCCTCCTGCGCACATCATACCACCTGTTCTGGATGTCTTCCTTTGCGCGCAAACATGGTGATTGTGCGTTCACCCTGTCGACGATCCTCGCCCACATATTGGTTTTCTGCGACATGGGGGTCTGTTGGACCAATGTGCCAAACAACTGTGGCTCTACCCTCAGGATCTCGTCTACCATGACTTCCAATTCACTATCTAGGAACTTTGGATTCTTCTTTAGGAGCATGGTGATGGGTGGTGGTGGTGATTGATGTGTGTGTGTGTGCAAGTGAGGGTGTGTGAGTGTAGGTTTTGCTGTGTGTGTGTGAGGGTGCTATTTGTTGAGGTGCTAATGGTGTGTGGCTTTTGTGTTGGATGAGCTGTGTCTGTGTTTGCTGTGTGATGGTGTTCTCTGCTGGCAGGTCAGTGGAATTTGCAAAGGATCATGGTAGGGATTTGTGGCCTTTATGTAGGTGGAGTTGGGGGTGTGTCCTTGTTCAATTTTTTTCACCCCCTGTATTTATTGGCTTTGTCATTGTTTGTTTGGCCCTCTTTTTTTGTATTTTTTCATTTGTGATTATTGTGCATGTTGGAGTCGTTCTTCTGACCGAGTAGGACGTTGCAGTTATCTCGTGCGCGCCTCTCCGAGTCATTCCCGCTGTGTTTCAGCTCTGTTTCATATGCGGCGTACGCGTCGGTTGCGGTGTATTGTGTTTGTTCGGCTGGGTTTTGTATGCGTGTCGGTCGTACGGCTTGGGCTCCGTGCGAATCGGTCTGCTTTTGCACCCATTGCATCGTACTGCGCAGGTGGGAGTTCGCGGGTACGTTTCGTTCGGCTTTCTTCCTGGTGCGTGTTGGTCGGTTCGATTCACGTGGTTTTCCGGCCGGATAGCTTGTTTCCGTCCGGGTCGGTCGTTCGCCTTGAGTTCCGTATGAGTCGGTCGTGATTCACATGCATTTCATCGTACTTCCCAGGTCGGGCAACGCCGGTACGTGTCGGTCGGACTATTATCCCGTACCGAGTCGGTCGGTATTTTTACCGGCCCGAATTGGAATCGGCCCCCTAGTGTAGACAGACGCTAATATGACTAAATATGTGTTGTTTTGTTAATATAAATTAATGTTATTGTATTTAATGAATGTATTTGGGTGTATTTGTGTGGGTGGGTATGCTTTCAACATTTTTTGCAGGTTACTTTTAATCGACTTTACGTTGGAGAGACAGACGCGTTTTTAAAAAAAAGAAGTGTGTATTAGTTTGTTAAACTAATATTATTATCACACTTTGTTTTATTTTTTGGGATTTCCTGGAGCGATTTTTATATTCTTATATCTTTTTCGGGTTTTTGAGGGTTTCCGTTACTTGGATTTGGCCAGGATGGATTTATATTGGACCTGTTGGATTTTTGCATTTTTTGGGGGCTTTTTTAAACATTAACATGGATTAACAGACAGATGTAAGGATTATTACTTGTTGGAATACATCTTCTACAGCTACATAAACCGTAAGTCTATTTTTTGGTATTAATTTGGGTGGAAAATGTTGTTATAATTAATTGTGATATATAGTATATTTTGATAAATATTATTTATTTGTAAATATTTTTTTTTAATAAAAACAAATATATATGACAATTAATTAATATTTGTGAAAATATAATATTAATATATGTGTGTAAAGTGTTTGTTTTGTGAACGAAAAAATGTATAATAGCTGTGGAAATGTAGTTTATAATATGCTTTTGGCTATTAGGGATAGGTAATCTAGGCCTCTTGTTGATGGGTATAGGGTAACCTGACTTTGCAGTAGCTCAAACATTTTTTTAGTTTGCTTAGTTAATTTGGGACATATTTGAGTTACAGATTGTTCCATCCGTAATTCTTGATAGCTTTGTTCTTTTTGTATAGATTGTAGTAGTTTTTGTAGGGTAGGTTTACCTCTGCTTGTTGTTGCTTGGAAGGCATTATGCCATCCTTTAACACTATTATTTGTTTTGGCTTCTTTGTTTAAGGTACTTAGGTACACATTCCACCAAGGAATGTGGAACTTAGGTTGCCTTCTATGCCCTGATCTATGCAGTCTTCCCACCCAGGTGTCCTCAAAGTAGTCTAGTAGTGGGCTTATTTTGTCTTCGTTCCTTTTGTAATAGGGGCTCTCTATTAGAATATTGTAGTGCTCTGCTACATCAGTTACAGGTACATATGCTAGTGCTATTAGCTTTTTAATTTGGTAGGCGAAAGTACTGTCTGTAGCATATTGTACACTTCGGGTTGATTTTTGTAGATGTCTCCAGAGACTCTGGTTAAAATGATAATAGCAACCCTGTATTGCTGTGTGTGGATAATTTTTTAGTATAGCATTTATCATGGCTAATTCAAAATCAATAATTATTTTTGAAGGAAAATAATTATTGCTTTCTTGTTTTATTTTAGTGAGTATATCTATGTAGGTAGTTTGCTGCTTATTTGGTAATAGGGCATAGATGAATGGAATATTTGAAGGTTGGTACAATCCATGCACTGTGTACAGCTGGTAGAATGGTTTTGGACAGACTTTGAAAGTTCCATCCATCATCCAGGTGTCACATTGCTGTAATTTAACTAAATTGTTTGCAGTAGCAAACATAATTATTCTTTTATCAGGGCATTTGTTATCAAAAAATATAAATGGTTCTTTAGTGTGAGTAATGCTTAATTCTGGGGGAATAACTAGTTCTGCAAACGTTTTAGGGGCAGGTATGGTACTTGTAGTTGCTTTTTTTTGTCTGGCAATAGTTCTTTTTAAAGAAGCTATGGAGGGTAATTGTCCTGATGCATGTTGAGGTACTTTTAATAGTTGCTCTTTCAGTATTTGGGTGGTTGGTTTATCAGTACTAGTGCTTGCTTCTTTAATACTTTCAAGAGCATCTCTAACCTCAATCTCTGTTATGTTTGGGGGGTGATTATGTTCTTTTACAGAAAGAACAGTAGTTTCATGAGTAGTAGTTCTTCCAAAGCATTTGTTAGAGTAGTATTTGCTACACTTCCAAAACACTTTAAGGCCAATTTGTTTCTCCTGTGTATAGACATACCCCATATAACATAATAACATTTTATTTTTTTGTGACATTACAAATTCTGCAACTTCAGTCATGTTGTCTTGTATTATGCTAGGGGAAATTAAAAAAACAAATTTTTTAATATAATAAATACCACATATTTATTCAATACAGTTACATTTCAGTGAATATACTTACAATGTTTACTTTGATGTAAATAAAATCATCCAGGAAATGATTTCAAGCTTTATTTTCTATTTTCTTGATGTATTTTCTGTTGAGAAGAGAAAACAAACATTTTAATAATTTGATTACATTGTTTGTAGATGATAGGGATTTTAGGGGAAAAGGGATATTTGGGTGGGTATTTAAGGGTGTTTAATAATTGAAAATTATAAACTTACTTTTTAATTGTATTTAGTTGGTTAGTGTTTATAAAATGATTTTGGATGCTTTTGCAGTTGGCTGTAGAGGAGATAGATAAAAAATAAAATATATATTAGTGAATTATGTTTGAAAAATAATTTTAGGTAGCTTGAAAAAAATATAATATACTTACATTGATTGTTCTTTTATTGGTGAGGATGTTGAAAATATTTTTCTGGCTTTGTAAGATATCTGTAGAGTAGATATAAATGTAAGCAATGAAAGATTAGTAATTAGGTCTCAGAAATAATTAGGGTTGAAGGCTAGTAGTATGGTTATATTTTAAATACAGTTTTACTTACTTAGTACAGTTTTAAAGATTTATTCAGTAATGAAAGTTTTCTTTCAGGAAACAGTCGGGCAGAGTTTCACCTTCTTCTTTATTGTAGGTTAGAAGTGTAAAAGAGATGCAAACATTTCATGTTTATATAGTGTTTATTTAATTGATTGCTTTATGTTATTGGTGTATTTTAAAATGTGAGTATTTGATTCGTTCAAGTTAATTGTTTTTATTGTTTTGGCTGTTTGTTTCCATATAAGGGAAACGCTAATTAAGAACTTGTTAGTAGAAAGTTATTATTTTTTCGTTTGTCTTTTTTAAAATATATTAAACATTGTTTTGAATGTGACATGATGCAAGCATTATATATTTTACAGCTTTTATTTTATTACTGTAATTGTTCGTTTAGAAAAATGTTTCAGTTTTATATATTGATGTGTTTGCAAATTATTATTTTATGTTATTTAAGTGTTTTATATTGTTTTATAATGTGAATTTATATTTGGTGCTAAACATATTTAATTGACCAGTTTTTCAACAGTCGATATTGTTAAAAAGTCGATAATATTGATGTCTATATTTTGGTATTCAATATTTTTGATATTTTGTATGTGTTTTAAAATTAAACAATATTTAATTTAACGATATTTTGTATTTCGATATTGTGGTGTACGATATTTTTTACATACGATATTGTGTACTCGATATTTTTGTATTTTTTTAAATAAGTATTGGTAGTCAATATTATTGTAGTCGATATTATGACGACGATATTTTGTCAATACGATATTTTTGTTGTCGATATTATGTCAGTGATCCAATACGAAGGCCACTCACCGAAAAACCTATTCAAAATTAAGCATAGAGATGCATGAAACTTGAAGAAAGTGTGATAAGAAAGGTGCAAGAGGCAGAGTGACAATGGGTAGTACAAGTACCGAAAGGAAGCAGAACCAGATAAGAGAGGGAAATGCACAGGCTAATAAAAAAAGGAAGGCAGGAATTGACAGAAGGGAAGGAAAGTAGAACAGCTAGCTTGATGAATCCAGTTAAACATGCCAGTTTGAAAATAGTAAAATGCCACAGAAACGTAGAAATAGAAAGAGACTGCAATAAAATGGAGGGTAAAGAGGAGAGGAAAAGAGTGGGAGAGAGGGAGGAAATAAAGGAGATAGAGGGGAGAAGCGAGAGGGGAAAACAGTCACCCTGTGAGTGTAAACAAAGAAATGATGACAAAAAGCCAAAAGACTTTAGTCATAATGATCACAGACAAAAAGAACATTAATGGAGGAGGGGAGGGGGGGCGAAAAGGATAGAGGCCTCTCCAGAAAGGGACACCGAGAAAGAACAGGTTTACTGATACAAAAGAAAGAAAACTGAAAATTATAATCAATAAAGGTAAACATAAACAACTCAATGGAAGGGAACTTACCAAACAACGGGGAAGACAAAACAACTGAGTGATTCATACACAACAAAACAGATGGACAACGCAGATAGGGACGTCAGCATCGACAAGTTGCAAGGGGTGAACCTAAGAAACAAGAGAAAGAACATATGAGAGGACAGTTAAGATTTGCTCAGTTCCATAGCTTCTCCTTTATGAACTTGAATGAATTTCCTAAGGTCGACAGGATCTTCGAAAGTGAAAGTTCTGTCCTTATAAGTCACTTTAAAGAAGCATGGATGAATGAGACCGTAGCGGGCATTCATGGATCTCAACGATGGTCTGAGGTCTAGAAACTCTTTTCGACGATTAGCAGTAGGCTTGGAAACATCTTGACTGAAGAAGATTTTGTGGCCAGACCATAGAATCTGTTTATGTTGCTTGGCTGCATTGAGGGTTGCCATGAGATCAGAATATAGTCGAAAATATGCAATGATTCCCCGTGGTTTATTTGAGGAAGATGTGTTCTGGGGGCCTATCCTGTGCGCCCTTTGGATATTAAGATCAGTAGATTTCGACAGACCAACTATCTGCGGAACGTGAACCTTCAAGAAGGAGATCATATCCGATTCTTCAGAACCTTCCGGAATTCCGTAAACTCATAGGTTGTTGCGCCTATTTCAGTTTTCTAAATCCTCTGTAGCTTTCTTCAGTTGCGTAACTTCACGAGAAAGAATGCCCACTTTGGGACCAACAACATCTTGTGCATCACTGATTTTTTGTTCCACATCCGAAAGTCTTGATTCCAACCTGGACCACTTCTCTTCAATTCTCTGAAGTGTTGCAGTAGTGTCCATCATAAAGGGTCTAATATTGAGCAATTCGTCCATGATGTCCTCCAACATCAAAGGAAGAGGTGATTTCGTTGGGGAGGACGGATCTTTTTTGGCGCGTTTGTTAGTACTACCAACCGATTCTTTGTGTCCACCAGAATTGGAACCAACAACTCCATGAGTCTTGTTTGAATGTGGAGGGTCAATGACCAGAACACAGTGTATCAATGCAGCTTGTGAAAAATCCCTACAAGACACAAAACTCCAAGGTCACGCGCAATAGAGACTAGCTAGAGGTTGCGCCGTCAAACCCTATAGAAAGCCTGACTGAAAATGCTGGCTGAGTAATCTCAGTGCCCCAGGGGGAGAGATGAATGTATTTAAGGGAGAAAAGACATCCGTTGAAATTATGACCATCTCACCATGAAGTAGTAGAAATTATGTTGAAATTGTCCCAAAAGGATAGAAAAGTCCAGTCACAGGAACATAGCTGCATCGTTGCCCGCTGTGGAAAGTGCGGGTGTGGAGCATACAAAATGGTGGCCGCAATGCGAGGCTGAATGAGGCAGAAAGAAAATGAAGAAAAAGTATCCAAAAAGACCTCTTGAGGTCTAAAAAAACTTGCCCCAGCACTCTGTGCAGCTTCCGACGGGAGAATCCATTGTTATTTCTCCGCTCCGATGAAAAGGGAAAGTTATTCGGCTCCGACCGCTCCTCAGTGTCACGGAGCTGATTCACGGAGCGGCCATTTTGGTTCGCTGCCGCTGCATGCCTCGTCTACCTTGCAGGTTTGATATGTGAATAGCAAACTTGTGAGATGTATCAATCACATTCGAAAATTTCTTGAGATGGCTGATAAAAACTTGGAATTTTTTCCTGCCATTGTAAAATTCATAAATGTGCTAACATTTTCATATTATACACAAATGAATAAAATTACAAAGCAAAGGGGAGTCATGATGACTGGTGCTAAGAGCGATAAGAGGTAGATATGAACACAGAGGCATGGAAAACAGTAAAAAATGCCATTAGCCAACAGTAAATTCATGAATTTTATGAAGTCGAAAGGTGGGCTACCGGTTGCTATTCAAAAAAACAATCACCATTTTGCCGACTTCTTGAGTTTAGGAAGGCCACTAGAACAGGCTGAGTCAGCAATGTGTCAGCTTTTGTACATGAGTCAGAATAGGCAATGGTGTCAGATATTTGCTCATATGCATACAGAACTATCCTCTCAGATGTGGTATGAGGATGGACACAGTGGACTGCTTCATTTTCTTCAGCACTGCATTCTATGTACGCTAAAATCCTGCTCGTGCTGGTGGAATTCCACTGGAACAATTTCGTTGTTACAGAGAAGAAGGGCAAATTCCTAAAACAGAGGATTTTGCACACAAAGGGGTCGATTCCGATCTCGGCCGGAAGCGCACCTAACAGTATTCGTCCGGAAAAAATACCAGCCGAACGCGTGTTTCCCGACCGATTCGAACACTCGTCCGAACGAACAAGTACGATGCGCATAACAGCCCAGATTCCGAGCGAACCGTACTCACCCATATCAGCTCCTGTTCCCCGCCCGAGCCGGATCCGTAAACGCCGATTCGAGTCGCACGGAAGCAAATACACAGCACCTTCCGGCCAAACTAGTACGATGCGCCTTCCGTACGCGCCAAACCCGTCGCTACGTCCGGCACGTTTGAGCATCCGGGAGAGCCGTACATAAGCTCCGATTCGCGCCACAAGAATATCCACGACTACGAGATGAACAAGCCAGCGACGAGTACGAGTCGAAGACACGCGAAACCCGAACGAGACGACCCAAGCATGAATCCCATCGTGCAGGTCCTACCTATACTCTACATCTATTACCGGGACCGGCAGGACGCGTACGGCGCAGACGGTAAGTCAAACACCAACAACACCAACAAACGACACGTACCCGAAATATGTCACACACACATAGGGATGCACAAATGACGTACACTAGCAACAGCAGAACCATAGGGGTGGGATGCCCATAACCAATGCCATACACACCCACAGGGGGGTGGATGCCTACCACTACCACCACCCCTACTCAGGGGGGCCTGGATGCCTGTAACTACTGCCATCCCCACCCTTAGGGGGATGGATGCCTGCCACTACCACCACCCCTACTCAGGGGGGCCTGGATGCCTGTCTCTACTACCATCCCCACCCGAGGGGGATGGATGCCTGCCACTAACACCACCCCTACTCAGGGGGGCCTGGATGCCTGTCACTACTACCATCCCCACTCATGGGGGGATGGATGCCTGCCACCACCACCACCCCTACTCAGGGGGCCTGGATGCCTGTCACTACTACCATCCCCACTCATGGGGGATGGATGCCTGCCACCACCACCACCCCTACTCAGGGGGCCTGGATGCCTGTCACTACTACCATCCCCACCCTTAGGGGGATGGATGCCTGCCACTACCACCACCCCTACTCAGGGGGCCTGGATGCCTGTCTCTACTACCATCCCCACCCTTAGGGGGATGGATGCCTGCCACTACCACCACCCCTACTCAGGGGGCCTGGATGCCTGTCACTACTACCATCCCCACCCTTAGGGGATGGATACCTGCCACTACCACCACCCATACTCAGGGGGCCTGGATGCCTGTCACCACTACCATCCCCACTCATGGGGGATGGATGCCTGCCACCACCACCACCCCTACTCAGGGGGCCTGGATGCCTGTCTCTACTACCATCCCCACCCTTAGGGGGATGGATGCCTGCCACTAACACCACCCCTACTCAGGGGGCCTGGATGCCTGTCACCACTACCATCCCCACTCATGGGGGGATGGATGCCTTCCACTACCACCACCCCTACTCAGGGGGGCCTGGATGCCTGTCACTACTACCATCCCCACTCATGGGGGGCTGGATGCCTGCCACTACCACCACCCCTACTCATAGGACGGGTAATGCATGACACAACCAGCATACTCCTACATAAGGAATGTCTGAAAATTACATCTCCCCCCAACACCATGACAAGCGTGTGTAGTCTGTGTCAAATGCCTACAACACTGAACATGATATTGAACATACAATGTGACCCCCTATCACATGTGTCACACATAAATGTGTGTGGCCTCCACAATGCAAGCAGACCATAACCACTGTAGCAATGGGGTCTAACACCCCATCACCACAGTGACCAAAAGGTAAGTGTGGGGTCCATAGCTGAAGCACATTTTGAACAGTGTGGCAATGGGGCCTAAAGCCCCATCACCACAGTGACCAAAAGGTAAGTGTGGGGTCCATAGCTGAAGCACATTTTGAACAGTGTGGCAATGGGGCCTAAAGCCCCATCACCACAGTGACCAAAAGGTAAGTGTGGGGTCCATAGCTGAAGCACATTTTGAACAGTGTGGCAATGGGGCCTAAAGCCCCATCACCACAGTGACCAAAAGGTAAGTGTGGGGTCCATAGATGAAGCACATTTTGAACAGTGTGGCAAAAGCCAAACTGCATAGATGATTCCTGGTCACACATCAACAAACACATCAGTGGCATAGTAGTGCTTGTGTCCCATAGCAACATAGATTGGGTGAGGCAATGTGCATACAAACATCACCCATGGGGGCTCACATTGTCAACATTCACAAATAACACAATGACAGAAGTGACTATCATAATGCAGACCCACATATCTGCACCAATGGACACACAAATGTAGATATCCTGGGGAGACTGTAGATGTCAGGTGAACAAATACCATACCATGGCAGCAATGGGACATACAAACCATGATCACTGTGCTGACTGATGACCTAGGAGTCCCAGGGACAGCAGGGGAAAGCCACCAAACAACATACAGCCAATGGCACACTAAAGATATGCCAATGCAGTGGTGCAGATGCACAAACACAAACAGACAGCCTCACACTGCATATCAAACACAACAGGTGATGGGGGGATGTGCCAGTGTCCCCAGGCAAACACACAGCACATGAGGAGGCCTGAATCCCTATTACACAGATGTCAACACAGTGCCACACAAAAGTAACTCATGGATCGGATTCCCCTATGTGGGCAAACAGGCATTGTTAGATGAGAGGGAGCCCAAATTACACATGTCACACAAGCTTGTAGGAACAGCAACTAACACAGCAAGAGACAGACCCACCACAGCACTACCCCCAGGGACCCCACATTGTGGTGACACTAGCCTGCATGATAATCCCACTGTGATGACAAAGGTAGATGTCATTCACACTGTGAACCACAGCCATGTGTCCTGAGCAACAAACTACCATCACACCTACACAAGCACAAATCAATCAGCACGGCCTGCCAGCCAAGGCCAATATGGAGGTAGGGGTCTAGCCGTGCAACAACTCACATTTGCACACACTCAACACCACACACCTTGATCTACACCAATGTGCAGCAGTGAAGCTCACATGGACTGGTGACATTGCACATGCACCTATGACAATCCCAGGGGTGGTGGGGGGAACTAAGGTGCAGAAACCCATCACACATGGCCAGTCAACAAGACTCGTGAATGTCTGACACACTGCACAGTACGCGGTACATGGGCATGACGTGAAATCCACCACAATCAATGGGCTCCCGGCCATAGTCACACACCAATGAAGAAGCCAAGGTGACCCACAAAGAACACACGTAGACAACTTCCAACATTGCAGCTTGGACCCTGAGGAGTGGCAGCAGTCACACACACAACGTGTCACAATCACTGAAAGCTAACACAAACTGTAGATTACATGACTTGTGTAACCAACAAGTGCCAAGAGGAATCCTGACTGTGTCCCATCTGCGTTTGCCCACATCCCCAGCCCTGACAACAAAGACAACTAGGGATGACAACCTGATGAACATTAGTTTGCCATGCACCCACATCCTGGAGAAACCAGGTCCAAGATGCTGGATGAACACAGAACAACTCAGCAAGCATCACAAACAGGAACATCCGTAGGGACGCAGCCTGTGTAAGAAAAGGGAAGGGAACATGCACAGACATGCTTACACAACACACAACACGGGCCCAGGCAATGTCACGGGATTACACACTGCCATGAGGGCACTCCACTCCTGTGGAAGGTCCGCTGTGCCAAACCTTGTCTGTGCACGACTCAAACATGTCAGCAGAACACTCGGTCAGTGAGTCAACAACTACAACACACCGAAGGCTCTGCTCACATCAGCCTGGGTACGGGAGTGTCACGTCAGTCATCTGTATACACCCAAAACACGTGTCAAGCAAGTTGCACTGTATACACAGATGAGTCCTTCAACATTGATGTGCTAAACTGCATGTCCAGTGGAGATGGGCACACAGTCAGGGAAATAGAAACATTGAACAGTGGTAAGCCCACCAGATGTGCATCAGTGTAAGACAAAGATGTTAATTTACAAATGCAAAACGTACATCCCTGTGTCAAATGCTGAACATTACACCCTCAGACTGCAGCAAAGGATGCTATAGATCCAGACCACATCAGGACACATATCCCATGGACCACATGGAGTCCATCACAGCAACACTTCATGTTCCTGATCTGAACACTATTACAACTGCAAATGCATGATGATACTCATCTACATCATGTACATCAAAAGAAAAACCACAAGTAAACAAAAAGAGGCTTTATTCAGCAAATGTCAAACAAAATTTTTAACTCCAAAAGAAACTAAGGCCAATGGCCAGTCCAAATACACAGTCCCAACAGGGTGATGTGTGACAACTCGTCAGCCATTGCTTGCCTGCACTGGTACGGACAGGGGACATCCCCCTTGGAGGGGCATACGAGGGGCAGGCCAGGCACCGCAGGGACAGGATCAGGGGATGCTAGAAGGAGGCAGTGAAGGGGTGGTGGGTGCAGGAGTGTCACCGGCAACTGCAGTGGAGGTGTCTGACTCAGGGGGGGCCGGCACCACTGTAGGGCACAAGTCAGACGGGGTGGTTGTGGACTCCACTGCAGTGCATGACTCCAAGAGAGTGGAAGGGGGGGCAGATGAGGTGGGCAGGACAGAGGGGGGACCCGGTCTCCACACCAGTGGCACAAACAGGCAGAGCGTCTGGTTTGGGGGTGGAAGAGCAAGTGGCAGGGGGGGAGGGCCTAAGCAGTTTGGGGATGCGGTATCGGTGTGTGGGGGAACCTGGGGCAGGGTGTGGTGGTGGAACCTGTGGAGTGGTGGCCTGGGGGATGGAGGAGAGAGACTGGGTGGTGGAGCTGCGTGGTGGTGGGGTCTTGCCCTTCCTGGTCCGGGGAGACTTCCGAATGGGGTCCTCAGTCTTCCTGCGCCTGGGGGAGGGTGTCCGGGGGCGAGGGGCACTCCCTCTGTGTGGGTGGACTTCCTCTTCCCCCGGTATGCTGGATCAGCAGGATCGGAGGGGAAGAGGCCGAGGTCACAGAGGAAGAGCTGCTGTGTAGGTGGGGTTGCAGGTGAGGCAAGGGAAGGGGTCTTGGAGGGAGAGGATTTGGAGGACTGCGGAGTGATTGTGGATGCCTGTGTGTGTGTCTGTTCCCCATCCCCTGTGTGTGTGGTATCAGTCCCCTGAGGATGCTTGTGTGCACGTCTTGCCTTTCTTTTGGGTGTGTCTGTGCTGCTCGTGTCTGTGTGTTTGGGTGATTGTGCAGGTGTGCATGTGCTTTGGACAGGTAGGGTGCCAGGAAGTGTGGATGGGGCAGAGGTAGGAGGGGTGAGGGACTGTTGGAGGAGGGACACTGCTGCCGTCAGGGAGGAGTTCATGGACTTATTGCTCCTCTGTAGGGCAGACATAGCAGTCGAGATGCCCTCCATGAACGACACCAGCTGTGTCAACAGAGTGGTGTGTGCATGGAGGACACTCAGCATTGCTGTCTGCCCTACATGGATCTGCCGAAGTAGGTACACAGACTCCTCACTCAGGGCAGCAGGGGACACAGGGGCAGGGGGTGCGGTGCCTGGCACAAAGGAGACATGCTCCCAGACACGGGAGCCTCCACGGACCTCTGGAATGGGAGCCAATGGGAGGGCAGTGGTGGTGGTGGTGGTGGCGGGCCCAGACAGACTAGCTGGGGTTTGGTGGCTGCTGAGACCCGCCTCCACAAGGGAGTCATCCTCCGAGCTGCTGTGGTCCTCAGCTGAGGTGGATGGTGCTGAGGACTCCTCGGTGTGGCTCCCCTCGCCCTCCGTGCCACTGGGTCCCTCCGACCACTCGTCGGCTGTTGACCCAGTCTGGCTCTGCAGCTCCTCCCGGTCCGTGGAGCTGTCCCCTCCTGTGGCCGTGGATGTATCTGCAAACAATCAGGGAAACAGACAAACATCAGTCACCTGCACTGACCGCACACACCACAGTAAGTACAGCACATTACAGAGCAAGCCCTGGCATCCTTAGTTGAACATTGCCAAAAGTCCTCACCCAGATTCTGAGAAGCCAATTGTCAGTCTGATGGTCAACCATGGAACTCACACCCCTCCTGCCCTTGCACCCATCTGTCTGGTGCCTGTCTGATGGTAATACCCCAGTGTGGACACATGCACCACCTACACAGTTGTTGGACATTGCAGAGAACACAGTGAAGTATGTGAACATGCACACATCACATCTCTTGCCACGGAGTCAGTGCAGGTGTCCGGATAAAGGGATGGCCAGAGTCTAAATAGTAATGCATGTGATGCATACCAGCACCAGACACCATGATGCACCCATGTCCGGATAGTCAATGCCACAATGGGGTGCATGTTGCACATGTCACTCCCCTGCAGGATCACTCTTAGGGAGTGTAATGCCATGACACAGGCATGCGTGCAAAGTCATACATCACTGTCTCGAGTCACATGGCCATGGCAGCCAGCCAACAACAGTCTGCACTGTGTCACAATCCTAGGACATGGGGAATGCAAGTAATGTAAGTGACAAGTGCACATGTCCATCCCCCACAAACCACATCATCTGTACTCGTATTTGTCCACGTCATACCAATTGGACATATGGGAGACATGAAACACAACTCTCAGAACCTGAGCACCTCACAGTGTGCTGTGAATGAAAAACAGCTGTCTGAAAGTCACAGTCGCATACACCTGTGTGCGCAGTCAAGTGATCAAACACCTATAAGTCACAGAAGTATCGTCTGTCATGGTCACATCTCAGATGGCATGCTGAGCCCTAACCGATAAACATACCAGTAGTCCTGACAACGAAGCCACAGCACAATGACACAGAGGCAGACACCTGAGGGAACATGTCACTGAGCACAACATGTCAGCTGATACACGGGAGTGAGAGTACAGAGTGTATTGTATGCCCTGGAGTAGGCATGACTGTCCAGCTCCACCTGTAAGAGGGATGAGCCCTGGACAGTAGGCAGGTGGCTAAGCATGTGTGACACACTTGACATACATACTCCTGAGGCCCAAACATTGTTCACACCCGCAGCATGGGGGTGTGCTAAATACCCCAGGGACATGTGGTGATTCAGATCAGCAAGTGGACCACATATCAAAGTTACACCCAGATTACATTTCACGACTTAGGCATTGTGTGAGCAATCGACCCACCCATGAAGCCCACCACAAAGTCACGGGAACAAAAGCGGTCCCCCACCTTGAGCAAAGCAAAATGCAAGGACCCTGTACCCAAGTGACACAATTTCCTGACGGTAAGGACCACACCTGCGTATCAGATGAGGAGTGGGCATGTCACAATTGAGGGACATGGGTCCTGGACCACAAGACTGATGTACTGTGGAAGTTTAACCAGGCCAGAGGAGGGCACATAGCATGTCAGACAGAGTTCACAGTGCATTCATGGACTCACCCCCTCATTGCTGCTGTCTGTCCTTCAGCTGCCCATCCAGGTCAGGGAAGACCACCGCCAGGATCCGGAGCATGTGGGGGGGTCAGGGTCCGGTGTCCGCCCCTCCTGCGAGGAGGCGACAGCTTCAGCTGGACCCTTGCGATCCTCCGGGTCCAGCCACGAAGGTCCTGCCACCTCTTCTGGCAGTTGTGGATCCGGCGCTTGTAGACCCCCACGGATCTTACTGCCCGGGCAATGGTCAGCCAGATGTCCTGCTTCTGGTGGGCATCAACCTGTGAGGATGACAAAGTGAAAAGGCCATTACTACACATGCAACATATCTGTGCATCACACAGTCGGATATACATGTCTCAATCACAGGGGCATATGATGTACATAGGCAGTGCAACGATGGCTATGAACAGTTTGCCAGCAGTTACTACATGGTATCATTGCATGGGAAGTAAACCTTGTTGGAATGCACTGTTACTGCACTGTACCTGTTCAGTGCATGTAACTACACACTTTGGGGGGTGAGAACTACTCAGTGAGCATGCTAGCCAGTGGTGTGCACACTGTAAGTCTTGCTAGTCAGACAACATGCACAATTAGTAAGGCAGTGGACAGCACACTCACCTGCTCCCCTGGTGTCCCATACAGCTTGCTGTACTGTGGAAGGAGGTTGTCCAGCAGGGCCTGGTTCTCCTCAAGGCTGAAGGCTGGGGCTCTCTCCACAGTACGTGCCATTGCAGTAGCCAGAGGAAGCAGAGACAGCAGCAGTGTTGGTGGCAGATGTCGTCCTGGAGCATGTAGTGCAGGCAAGGAAGCCCTCAGGGGAACAGCCAGCATTATATGTGTGCTGCAGAGGCAGATACTGTCCCATGTGTCCAAAGTGATAGGTCCAAGTCGTTTGCATCTTCTGAATCTGACCAATCCATGGAATAGCAGCACTAATACACGCCCACAGCATCCTTCAAAACTTCAACTTCATGACACCCATGAATTTGCAACATTGTTGTGGCTGGCCAACTGAATTCACTGCATCAGACTCGTTGAAGCTTTGAAAACGCGTCCATTGCCATGCCAGGCCCCAGCCAATGCATGCACACCGTTCGGTCCATTGCTGTACAACGCGTATTCCGGGATACAATGCGTACCCGCTCACAACAGATGCAATGGGCCGTGCGGGCACACCGCTCGGTCCATTGCTGTACAACGCGTACCCGCTAACAACAGATGCAATGGGCCGTGCGGGCACACGGATCAGTCCATTGCTGTACAACGCGTACCCGCTCACAACAGATGCAATGGGCTGTGCGGGCACACCGATCGGTCCATTGCTGTACAATGCGTATTCCGGGATACAACGCGTACCCGCTCACAACAGATGCAATGGGCCGTGCGGGCACACCGATCGGTCCATTGCTGAACAACGCGTCCCTGTACAGGTCACACGCATATGTCACCATGCTTGTCACTGGTGAACCTATGCCAGCCACATAAACTTTCCAGGGACTCAGGGGCACCCCTACAACACCACACCCAGTCCACACTGTATCTAAGGCATGTTGGGCTGCATTACCTTTTCTGTGTATGGTGGTAAACATGTGGTTTTTGGGGTGGCACTTGGGGGCAGCCACACCCAGGCTGTGCACGTGTTCATGGGGACAGGATCCTTTGTGTGTTGTGCACCTGACCACTGTGATGTGCATTTTGGAGCATGTGGCATGGTCACATTTCCAGGTTGTGTATGTGTATGACATGTCACATACCCCCAGGCTCACATGTTTGAAGGCATGTACGTCACAGGGTGACCCATTGCCACAATAGTGATGGCCCTCCACAGTCTGTGTGCATGTTGTGTTTCCGATGTCTCTGACTCCATGTGCACAATGGGAGACAGTCTCCACATCCACGTTGTTTGTGCATGGACTTTGATGTTGTGTGTGTGTGTGTCACAGACGTCCATGTCTGTCCTGCAGAGGCAACAGGAGCCACTACCTGTGGGAGCCATGTTTGTTTTTCTGACGTGTACATGATACGCCATGTCATGCCAGTGTCCATGTGGCAAGACAGGGTCCCTGGGAATCTACCTGTCAATGAGTTGTGATGCCTGTGGCGCATCTGTCCAGACATGTCACTGTGGTGTGTGTGTGGAATGTGACAGCAGTAAATGGGTACCGTGACACAGCCTAATGGTTTCCCATAGCACACCCTGGAACCTGTTGTCAACACTTGTTGAACAGAGATGTTAGATGATGTCCATGTAGGTGCCATATATGTCCAAACAGAACGGCAAACACATCAAGTACTTGTGTCTCGTAATGAAGTATCATGTGAATTTGAGTATGGTGGACGGCACATATGTGGGGTGACTGACAATCTTGCTTTCTTCATGTATGCACTGCAGGGCTCCAGCTGTCCATAGACCATTCCCTGACCTGGCAACGATGGTGGAACGTGACAGCATCTGACGGTACCGCTTCACCAGGCAGCTGATTGAGGATTTGGCAGTGCGCTTGGCCCCACATTTGCAACCTGGCCGGCGTACCCTACAGCGCTGACCCCCAAGGTGAAGGTGATGGCAGCCCTACACTTCTTTGCCACCGGTACCTTTCAACACACTGTGGCGACTGCTGGTGGGATGTCACAGACTATGTTCAGCCGTGTGCTACGCAATGTTTTGGGGGCAATGTTGAGATGCCTGAACCAGTACATCTATTTCCCAACACGTCAACAACTCACTGATGTCAAGAGTGACTTCTATGCCCTGGAGAGGATGCCACATGTCATTGGCTCCATTGATGGGACACATGTGGCTTTGGTACTACCACAGGCACATGAGCAGGCATACCGGAACCGTAAACATTACCATTCGATCAATGCTCTGGTGGTATGTCTTGCAGATATGACCATCACACATGTGTGTGCCCGTTTCCCCGGTTCGGCACACAATGCCTACGTGATGAGGAGTAGTCGCATCCCGAGGATGATGTCACAGATGCAGAACCAGCGTGCCTGGCTTGTCGGTGTGTACTGACTTTATACCATTGTGTGTGTTCTGCGATGTTGTATTCCGCCCACTTTTCCAACTCAGCTAATGTGCAATTGTCTGTCTGTAGGTGACTCCGGATACCCCAACATGCCGTGGTTGCTGACACCCCTCAGGAACCCTGTGACACCAGCCCAGATGCGCTACAATGAGGCACATGGTCGGACCAGGAGAGTGATCGAGCGGACCTTTGGTCTCCTGAAGAGCCGCTTCCGCTGCCTGGACAAGACAGGAGTGGCCCTCCCATATGCCCCAGCAAAGGTGTGCAAGATTGTCATCGTCTGCTGCATGCTACACAACCTGGCAGTGCGGAAGGAGTTGCCTCTCATCCTGGATGACGATGACCAATGTCCGCCACCTGTGGAGGATCCTGGCCTGGGCCACGATGCCAGTGATGATGATGATGATGATGGTGATGTCCGCACACAGCTCATCACCAACTTCTTCAGCTGAATGTGAGTATGCAGAGAGTTGTCATGTCAATGATTTGAGTTTGCATGATATGTGTGGGTGGTGCTCTGGTGCTGTTTGAGTGTGGCCATGTGCTACTTGACTGGATGCATGCAGCGATATGTCCTTGCAGGTAGTCTGTACTGCCCAACAGTGTTGACATGCTAACTTGGGTTTGTGTAGTTATCTTGTGACATGTATTGGGCATGAGTATTGCAGTTCTGTGCTGTTCTTCAGTGGTTTTGACTGTGTGTCATGTCTGTCCTTCACAGGGTGCTTACAGAGTTGTTTGGTCAACTTGGATCCCCCGACTCCATGATTCAGCTTAAAGGGTGGCAGCAGTCGTTTCCCTACAGGTGATGTGCCACATACCCCTGGACTTTCTATGTTCTGCACTTTTTGACTTTGTGGCCACATCCACTTGGGATTACCTTGCATTTGTAGTGGAAACAACATGTTGCAAATGTGTAATAAACCTGTGCTTCACTTTGGGATGTGCGTTGTCTGTGGTCACACATCTGACTGACATTTGCTTGCTGCACCTGTGGGCTAGTTGACACAGACTCTGAATAGGTGTGGTGTCTGTGCATTCCACTGTATTTCCTGCCAACATCAGTGTAGGCAATGAGTCTGATGGCCCTGGTGTGTATGTGTTGTGTAGCCCTAGTGGTGTGTCTCCCTCATATGTGCCACGTCGCCATGACTCACATGACGGTGTTGGACTTGCTGTAGCTGTTAGCATGCACAGTGTCATTTATCAGATCACCATCTCCATGACAGAAACCACGTTGGAATCACAACAGAGGCAAGTATGGTGTATTAGTGCGTTTATTTCCATACATGTGTGAGGATAGTGCACAGGATGGTGGGTGGTGTACATTGGTATTGGAATCCAAAGTTCCCATGTGAGTTGGAAGTCTTGGTAGCAGAAATGTCATGAGTAAAGTCCACAGTCATCTGATACATTGGGCCAACTTAAGCTCCCCATGTCATGTGGGAGAGTTGGGTTGCATTCGACAGGGCGTGCAGTTTGCACACAGAGGAAAAGTTCCAGAACAGGTGTTGGGTTCCTGGGGGATGTATATGCCCATCGGCCTCTCAGTTTTCCTTCCTCGGACGGCCCCTCTTCTTTGGGGGGGACCCTCAAGTGCAGGCTGCTGTGGTGCAGAGGACTCTCCGCCAGAGTCAGCCTCCCTCCCTGTGGCATTTGCAGTTGTTGCAGCACCAGATGTTGTGGGCACACAGGGAGGTGAGGCCATGTTGGTGCTAATCTGGCGGAGGCATGACAATATGTCCCTATGCACCGCTGTCAGTTGTTCCAATGTGTCCCACTTGGACTCCATGCCAGACATGTGTGTCTCAACACGGGACATGTGTGTTTCAACACGGGACATGTGTGAGTCCAAGCGGGCATGATGGGCAGCCTGCTGCTGTTGAATGTCCTTGAGGATCCCCACTACCTGGCTGACCTCTCCGGTGCTATTCTGGTACGCATCCGCAATGCATGCCAGTTGTGGGTCATCATGCAGTCCAGACCCCTCTGCAAACAGCGACCTATGTCTACCACCCCTCCCACCACCCCTGGCGACACGTGCGGGACCTGCGGTGGCATGCACAGGTGACTGTGGGCCCACTTGGGGGTTGTTACTGGGCTCGTTATCGGTTGCTCCACATTGGGCCTGGGTCCCTGTGCTGTTGTCATCGGTGGTCCTTGGTCTGTCCGTGTTGGCAGGGGTGGCCTGTGTGTTGGCAGTTGTTGGAGGGGTGGGTGCAGGGGGTGCAGATGTTGGTCCTGCTGGTGCTGCATGATGACTCACACCGGAGGGTCCAGCTAGGTCTTCGCCATCCGAGGTGGGCAGAGGCTGATCCACACCAGTGAGCTCAGTGTCCCCGGAGCCTGGGACAGGGACTCCTCATCGTCTGCTGCTGTGTCCCCATCATCACCTGTTTTTGGAAGAGACACACATTGTATGTTATGTTTCTACAGGCATCAATGGTTCACACACCTGACAGTTGTGACTGTACCTCTGGATGCGGGCCTGTACATTGCATTCTCCTAAATTGTGACAGTCAGAGGTTGATATTGGTGTAGCACATTGTCCTGCCAACCTGTGGCATTTCAATGTGAATGTTGAGGTGTGTGCATGACCAGCATTGGTGGTATTTGGTTGCCATCCGGCCCTCCTTCTCCCCCCAGCCCAGTTATCCCACCATGAAGCATGCCACCCTTGCAGTGGGTGCAGGTTAACTCTCAGGATGTCAGTCAGTGGTGTCCTGCTGTTGGTTTGTGCACATTTCCCAGCAGGGCCTTGTGCTCCCCACAGCAGTACCCAGTGTCAGCCATCTTGTCAGTCCTTTTCCACTCCCTGTGATGTGAGCATGGTTCAGGGTGGTGTTGATGGGCCAATTGTGAGGGTGACCAATATCTGTGACTCCAACTCCCATCATGCTATTGCCTACACCCCCCCTTCCCAGCATGCCCATACTTCCTTCCTTTTGACTCTGCTTCCCTGTGGGATAGTGTGCCTGTGCTGACAGGATGGCTGACAGTGTTGTCCTGGCGGTTGTTTGGCTACAGGTCCCAAGAGTGTCCCTGTGCTTCACACAGCATAACCCAGGGTGGTGGTTCTTTGTGGGATCTTCAATTAGAGTGTGAGGCATTGCATTCTCCCAGGTGGGTTATGTGGAGTTAGTGTTGAGGGGGTGTGTGAGGAAAACTGCTTGTAACTATGGTCAGTGCTGTGAGTCCTCCTTCACACCCAGCCAGATAGCCCACCATGGAAGGTGCTTCCATTGCAGGGAGTGCAAGTTGGCTTTCAGGATGTCAGTCAGTGGTGTCCTGCTGTTGGTTGGTGCACAGTTCCCAGCAGGGCCTTGTGCTTCCCACAGCAATACCCAGTGTCAGCCATCTTGTCAGTCCTTTTCCACTCCCTGTGATGTGAGCATGGTTCAGGGTGGTGTTGATGGGCCAATTGTGAGGGTGACCAATATCTGTGACTACAACTCCCATCATGCTATTGCCTACACCCCCCTTCCCAGCATGCCCATACTTCCTTCCTTTTGAGTGGACTTCACTGTGTGTGAGTGTGACAGCAATGGCAAGATGGCTGACAATGTGGTCCTGTTGTTTGTTGGTGCACAGTTCCCAGCAGGGCCTTGTGCTCCCCACAGCAGTACCCAGTGTCAGCCATCTTGTCAGTTGTTTTCCACGCCCTGTGATGTGAGCATGGTTCAGGGTGGTGTTGATGGGCCAATTGTGAGGGTGACCAATATCTGTGACTACAACTCCCATCATGCTATTGCCTACACCCCCCTTCCCAGCATGCCAATACTTCCTTCCTTTTGAGTGGACTTCACTGTGTGTGAGTGTGACAGCAATGGCAAGATGGCTGACAATGTGGTCCTGTTGTTTGTTGGTGCCCAGTTCCCAGCAGGGCCTTGTGCTCCACACAGCTGAGGCCAGTGTCAGACATCTTTGAAGTGGCTTTTCAGTGCCTGTGAGGTGTGCATGCTTCAGTGTGAGCTTGCTGGGCCATGTGGGTGGGGGATGTTGAGCGGTGACTACCACTCCCATCATGCTATTGCCTACACCCCTTCCCAGCATGCCCATACTTCCTTCCTTTTGAGTGGACTTCACTGTGTGTGAGTGTGACAGCAATGGCAAGATGGCTGACAATGTGGTCCTGTTGTTTGTTGGTGCCCAGTTCCCAGCAGGGCCTTGTGCTCCCCACAGCTGAGGCCAGTGTCAGACATCTTTGAAGTGGCTTTTCAGTGCCTGTGAGGTGTGCATGCTTCAGTGTGAGCTTGCTGGGCCATGTGGGTGGGGGATGTTGAGCGGTGACTACCACTCTCATCATGCTATTGCCTACACCCCCCTTCCCAGCATGCCCATACTTCCTTCCTTTTGACTCTGCTTCCCTGTGGGCTAGTGTGCCTGTGCTGACAGGATGGCTGACAGTGTTGTCCTGGCGGTTGTTTGGCTACAAGTCCCAAGAGTGTCCCTGTGCTTCACACAGCATAACCCAGGGTGGTGGTTCTTTGTGGGATCTTCAATTAGAGTCTGAGGCATTGCATTCTCCCAGGTGGTTTATGTGGAGTTAGTGTTGAAGGGGTGTGTGAGGAGAACTGCTTGTAACTATGGTCGGTGCTGTGAGTCCTCCTTCCCACCCAGCCAGATATCCCACCATGGAACGTGCTTCCATTGCAGGGAGTTCAAGTTGGCTTTCAGGATGTCATTCAGTGGTGTCCTGCTGTTGGTTGTTGCACAGTTCCCAGCAGGGCCTTGTGCTCCCCACAGCTGTACCCAGTGTCAGCCATCCTGTCAGTCCTTTTCCACTCCCTGTGATGTGAGCATGGTTCAGGGTGGTGTTGATGGGCCAATTGTGAGGGTGACCAATATCTGTGACTCCAACTCCCATCATGCTATTGCCTACAACCCCCTTCCCAGCATGGAGATTAGAATGGGGGTTTTTGTGTTTAGTCAGGAAATGGCGCTCAGGCTATTGCGTGTGCTATCGATGGACCTTAGGTGGTGCGGTGCTGCCAGGTCAGGGGAATAACCCGATAACCCCTGGGGAATCTGTGAATCAAGGGATCCACAAATTATGAAGTGAGCGTAGTCCTGGGCACACGCGATGAGGGTATTGGTGATAAAATATCTACTATTGATGCGTTATTCGAATGCAATGGTCAACATCAGTATTTGTCCAAATAGGTATTTTTTTATTTCAACAATCACTGTGTTGAATATAGTGAACCAGCCGACACGTGTTTCGTCACTGGGAAAGTTCCCGTGACTCATCAGGGCAGGAGGTTGGATAAGAATACAGCACACCCGTAGGGGTAAACTCACGATAAGGAGTAACGAAATGCGCAGAAGAGGCGCTGCGCTGGCAACAAGGATGCAGCGAGGAGGGAAACCGCAGGTGGTAGTGTCCCTCTGTAAACAAGCGTGATTGCGCTGGGGCGGGTGAGCCACGGCAATCGTGGAAGGCCGGAAATGATTGGCGGAGGGAGGCTGTCCAGTGTCCAGGTCAGTGGATGGGGTACCAAGCCGAGCAGGCGAGGTACACAGGTTAGGCCCGGGTACGGGAAGTTGAGTACTAACCAGGGATGTATGAGGCTGGGTAAAGCAGACACCTGTCTGGGGTCCGGATGGGAGAGCTGCGAGGACGCACTGGAGCCGGAGGAGATAGTAGAAAACTTCCCAGCATGCCCATGCTTCCTTCCTTTTGAGTGGACTTCACTGTGTGTGAGTGTGACAGCAATGGCAAGATGGCTGACAATGTGGTCCTGTTGTTTGTTGGTGCACAGTTCCCAGCAGGGCCTTGTGCTCCCCACAGCAGTACCCAGTGTCAGCCCTCTTGTTAGTCCTTTTCCACTCCCTGTGATGTGAGCATGGTTCAGGGTGGTGTTGATGGGCCAATTGTGAGGGTGACCAATATCTGTGACTACAACTCCCATCATGCTATTGGCTACACTGACTTCACCAGCATACACAGAATTCCTTCCTTTCAGTGAGCTTCCCTGTGAGGTGGTGTTCTAGTGGTGGCAAAATATCTGACAGTGTTTGTTGGTTATATTTGTGCCACTGCCTTGCTGTATTTGTTGTTAGGTTTGTACATGTCATGACACAGTTACATATCACTATGAGATGGCAGGTATTGTGTTTGTCTGACTAGCATTCACATCTTGGAATGATTATCTTTTGGTTGCTGTGGATTTGCTAAGGCTGCATGGTTCGACTATCCCCTTGACAGTGATGTGTGTGTATTGTCACACCATATTGTATATATTAGTTGTGTACTCACCAGGCTCTGGGATGTTTGTTAGTCCATATACGCTCACTGGTGATGGGATTGGCCCGCACCTTCTCCTCCTAGAGCCTGAGGTATACAGGTTTTGCAGGAGGGCCACTGCCAGTGTGCCGACTCAGGAGGTAATCCTTCTTCAGTAGGTCCCTGACCCTCCTGCGCACATCATACCACCTGTTCTGGATGTCTTCCTTTGTGCGCAAACATGGTGATTGTGCGTTGACCCTGTCGACGATCCTCTCCCACATCTTGGTTTTCTGCGCCATGGGGGTCTGTTGGACCAATGTGCCAAACAACTGTGGCTCTACCCTGAGGATCTCATCTACCAGGACTTCCAATTCACTGTCTAGGAACTTTGGATTCTTCTTTAGGGGCATGGTGATGGGTAGTGGTGGGGATTGATGTGTGTGTGTGTGCAGGTGAGGGTGTGTGAGTGTAGGTTTTGCTGGGTGTATGTGAGGGTGCTATTTGTTGAGGTGCTAATGGTGTGTGGCTTGTGTGATGGATGAGCTGTGAGTGTGTCTGTGGTTGCTGTCTGATGGTGTTCTGTGATGGCAGGTCAGTGGAATTTGCAAAGGATCATGGTAGGGATTTGTGGCCTTTATATAGGTGGAGTTGGGGGTGTGTCCTTGTTCCATTTTTTTTCACCCCTGTATTTATTGGCTTTGTGATTGCTTGTTTGGCCCTTTTTTTTGTATTTTTTCCTTAGTATTTTTTGTGCATGTAGGAGACGTTCTTCTGACCGAGTAGGACGCTGCAGTTGTCTCGTGCGATGTTCTCCGAGTCGTTCCCGCTGTGTTTCAGCTAGGTTTCATGTGCGGCGTACGAGTCGGTCGCGGAGTTTAGTGTTGTTTCGGCTGGCTTTTGTATGCGTGTCGGTCGTACGGCTTGTGCTCCGTGCGAGTCGGTCTGGTTTTCCACGCATTGCATCGTACTGCGCGGGTCGGAGTTCGCGGGTACGTTTCGTTCGGGTTGATTCCTGGTGCGTGTCGGTCGGTTCAATTCGCGTGGTTTCCCGGCCGGATAGCTTGTTTCTGTCCGGGTCGGTCGTTCGTTTTGTGTTCCGTACGAGTCGGTCATGACTCACATGCATTTCATCGTACTACCCGGGTCGGACGGCGCCGGTACGTGTCGGTCGGACGAAATTCCTGTACCGAGTCGGTCGGTACGTTTTCCGGCCCGAATCGGAATCGGCCCCATAGTTGGTGGAGGTTCCATTTCTGATGATGGCGCAAGAAGTATTTCTATTGGTCAAACTCAATATCAGGCCTTCCATAGCCCTTCCTGAGAAGCAGCTTTTGGTACCGAACAATAACTTGGATTGTGAGGTAAAACGTAGTAGAGCACAACTGTAAGCAGTTTTCCCCATGATTAATGATTTGCTGTACATTTTCATTTTGAGCCTGCTAAGCATGCCTTCAAGCTAAATGCAATTTCCAGTTGTTTTCCTCGTCTCTTGCATGTAAATCGTTTGCCGGGGTTATCATCACAGCATAATATTTTTAGAGACCTGTTGCGTAGAACAATAGATATTTCATAGACCCAGCCCTTGTCTAACCAGTGTACAGGAAGAACTGAAACCAAGAAGCACAGTACAAAAAATTACAATTATCTATGCGAGGCAATGAGGACATTTTGCATAAACTGGGACAGCTGGACAGAATTAGATACACGTAAGCAGACTGTGTAATGTTTTTTCATTTTTTCTTCATTTTTTAATTTTATTAAAGACTGGTATTCCTACAGATATAAGGAATACAACACATGTCCCAAAAGCTGTGTTCATCATAAGGGAGAGCAATACCAGATAAAAGTACTGCCGATTGATTCTTCATCTAAGAGCCTTATTACGAGTGCCACTGGTAATCCCGATGGGGCTAGTAAAAGGAGTTACCGCCCCCATCAAGATTACAAGATTTGCTATTTCCCTAGAAACTAATCTCTGGTGAAACAGCAGTAAAGTCCTGGGGGAATTGTGTAATGGGGAACATTTACACCCCCCCACCAAAACTCCCAGATTACCAATATCTCTGTATTTTTATATCACATTTCACCCCGAGTGGGTGTTGAACCCTATTATCACAATGCCCCAACCAATATCACATGTAACATCCCTCTATAATGGGATGTTATTATACATAAGGCAGCATATTGGCTTTGTCAAGGGTCACTACATCAATATATAAGTCAGGCCTATTAGTTTTGTCAAGGGGTCACTGTATATATATATATATTCACTGAAAAAACCACAGGTTTCAGGGATGTTATAGTTAGAAATTAGCATTTAAAAAACCTTTGAAATTCACTGAAAAAACCATAGTTGGACATTTCACTCGTACAAAACCAGTGACATTCTGCCGTTATAGTTAGTTCAGCTAACTGTAACTCGCGCCCCCGCAATGCACTGCTGATGATGTCACATATTACATCATTCATGACATGGTCAGTGACATCACTGATCACATCACTGATGACATCTCAAATGACATCATCCAGTGACTGTGTGTTTTTGTAAAATTAAAATATGTTTTATATATATATATGCTAAGGTGTATTGAAGAATGAGTGGGTGTATAAGTGTTTGAATGGATGATTTAGTAGGTGCGTGACTGTCTGTATAAGTGAGTGATTAAATGTGCCTTAGTGAATGCATGGGTTAGTGACTAAACTGTGTAAATGTCTGTATCAGTCTGTCAGTTGGTGTGTAAGCGGTTGCATGGGTTGGCGAGTAGCTAAATGAGTGTCTATATGGGTTATTGATTGGTTGTCTGAGAATCTCTATGGGTGCCTCAGTGTCTGTGTGGGTGGGTGGGGGATGTGTGACTCTGTGCATAGATGTGTGAGTGGGTGATTCACTGGGTGTATGGGTTCAAGAGTGAATCTGTGATGGACCGTATGGGTGGGTGAGTGTGTGTATGGGTGTGTTGGTGAGTGAAAGGATGTCTCAGTGGTACATTTGTGAGTAACTACATATGTAAAAGGTAGTATATGTGAGTGTTGGAGTATATAAATGACTATATGTGAGAGTGACTGATTGTGAGAGTGGCTGTATGGATGAGTGTGTGCTTGTATCAGTGATTGTATAAGAGAGTAAATATGTGTTAGTATCTGTATGAATAAGTGAGGTGGTGTGTGTATAACTGTATAGGTGAGTAAATGGGAGTGTGATTGATTCTTTGCATGACTGACTAGGTGTGTGAGTAACTCTATGGATGAGGGGGATGAAGTCCACTTGTGTCCTGAGGTCCTCAAGACACAAGAGGACCTCATCACCCCACCAGAAGTGCGCCAAGAGGCGCGTTTGCAGAGTGGAGTAAAAAGGGGCATGGCCTCGGACCACTTCTCTGCAATCCAGCTGTGTGGCGCTTACTGGAGGCACCTGGTGGGCTAGTTGGCCCCCAGGGACCCTCAGTATTCAAGGGGACTTAATTCCCAAACTTAGAACGTGTCAGGTGGCACGTTTGCAGAGTGGTGCAGGGAGGGGGCGTGGCCTCCGGCGAGATGCCGGCTTTTTTTAAAATATATTTTTAGAAGGGGGCTGTGTGGCCCCCTTCTTTTAGTATTTTTGGAGCCCTGGGGACGGCCCCCCTCCCGTGGCCGATTTCGGCCCCGGGGACCCCATCCCCCGGGGCATGGCCTCCTTTTTTGTATATATGTATAGGGAAGGGGGCCGCATGGCCCCCTTCCCTGGGCCACGTTTGGCCCCAGGTACCCCATGCCCCGGGGCTTGGCCAATTTATAGATTTTATTAAGGCGGGGGCCGGCCCTTAGCATTGGGGACCGTGGGGGGAGCCCCAATGCCCCCATGGTCCCAGCCGGCTCCCCGCCTCCTGCGGGAGCTGGCATTGCTTTTGGGCAAGGGGAGCTGCTGACATTAAACAAGCCCCGGCGAGGTGGCAGTCCCCGGGGATGCGGGGGGGTGTTGTGCCCCCGCATATAATTAGCATAGCCCCGGGGAAGTGGCAGTCCCCGGGGCTGCGGGGACCCCCGCGGACCCCCGCAATATAAATTTGGCATTGCCCCCGGGACCTGGCCCACCCGGGGTCTTACAGATAATGAAGCGCGGAAGCCCGTGCCTTGTTTTTTTTTTTTTTATTTCACCGGATTCAGGCACCCAGCGCAAATTCGGCCGATTTTGTTTTTTTAAAAAAATGCTTTTTTGGGCCCTGGGTGTCCTTGTGGGACCCCCTGAGCAGGCCTAGGGGGTCAGGGTGTTTCTACCCTGCCCCCTTTTCTTGTTTTTCACCTTTTTTTTTACTGATTTCTTGTGACTCAGTTACCGAGTCACGAGATGGCTGCCAACACTTCCTGGTTTAGAGTGTGGGCAGCCAATCAGAAGTCAGCTCGTGCTCGGGAGGAGTCGCGAATCCTCCTCGGTGCTCAGATATCGATATTTTTATTTTATGAATTTCCCTGGAACTACTGAACGGATTTACACCATTTAAAAAAAAAAGAGTGCTTTCTAAACCAAGAGCTACCTTTTTGCCAAATTTGGTGTAATTCCGTTCAGCAGTTCGGGCTGTAGCCTGTTCCAAAATTCCTATGGAAATTAACATTGGGAAAACGCATTTTGGGACCCCTTTTTTCTCGGTCCCCGCTTCACGAATCACCCCGAAACTTTCAAGACAGGAGCTGACCTGAGCAGGCCATTAGCTTTGAAAATTTCACGAAGATTCATCAAACGGCGCCAAAGATATTGGCAAATCAAAAAATGCTTTTCCTATGGAAACTAGGTCCTATATATATATATATATATTCACTGAAAAAACCATAGGTTTCAGGGACGTTATAGTTAGAAATTAGCATTTAAAAAACCTTTGAAAGTCACTGAAAAAACCATAGGTTTCAGGCACGTTATAGTTAGAAATTAGCATTTAAAAAACCTTAGAAATTCACTGAAAAAACCAGAGGTTTCAGGGACGTTATAGTTAGTTGGACATTTCACTCGTACAAAACCAGTGAAATTCAGCCGTTATAGTTAGTTCAGCTAACTATAACTCGCGCCCATAATGCACTGCTGATGACGTCACATATTACATCATTCATGACATGGTCAGTGACATCACTGATGACATCACTGATGACATCTCAAATGACATATAACTATAAGTAGGTTTTATATATATATGATCTACTGGCGATCGCCAGTAGATAGTTATAGTTAGGACCTATTTTCCATAGGAAATCTGCAACATTCTATTTGAAATAACTCTTGCGTCGGTTGACGAATCTTCGCAAAATTTTCAAACTTTGTGGCCCGCTCCGGTCCGCTCCTACCCTGAAAGTCTCGGGGTGATTCGTCAAGCGGGGGCCGAGAAAAAAGGGGGGTCCCAAAACGTGTTTTCCCCATTCATTTTCCCATAGGAAACTTTAGCCACGGCTACAGCCCGAACTGCTGAACGGAATTACACCAAATTTGGCAAAGAGGTAGTTCTTGGTTCAGAAAGACCCCTTTTTGTTAAATGATGTAAATCCGTTCAGTAGTTCCTGAGAAAATCAAAAGGAAAATCACATATATATCTATGGCCGCGTCTGATTCGCGCACCCTGAGCGCACCCTGCGCGCACCCTCCCGATCACGAGCTGCATGCTAATTGGCTTTCAAGTGGCTGTCAACACTCCAAATCAGGAAGTGTTGGCAGCCATTTTGTCCCTCGGTAGAACCGAGGCACAAGAAACAAGTGCGCAAAACGCACAAAGGGGGCAGGGTAGAAACACCCTGGCCCCCTAGGTCTGCTCAGGGGGTCCCACAAGGACCCCCTGGGCAGAAATAAGCATTTTTTTTTTTTAAATCGGAGGGATGCGCATAGGGTGCGCGGATCCCGCTGATAAAAAAAAAGAAATGAAGCGCGGTCTCCCGCTCGACCCCCCCACACGCCCCGGGGACCACCACCTCCCTGGGGCTTTGAACATGTAGGGAGGGGGGCCGCGTGGCCCCCCTCATGGAGCCCTTGATGGCCCTGGGGACCGCCACCCCCCAGGGCCGGCTCCTGCAGTGTCCCGGGGTACCTACCCCTGGGACACTGTAGTTTGCTATGACAGGACGGGAGCCTCGCGGCTCCCATCCTGTCATAGCAAACTTGCTTTGAATTTTGGAAGAGAGAGCAGGAAACCTGCTCTCTCTTCCAAAATTCAAAGCAAATTGCTTTTCCACACGGGGAGCTGCATGTCAGCAGCTCCCCATGTGGAAAAGCAATGCCGGCTCCCGAAGGACACGGGGAGCCGGCGGGACCGTGGGGGCATTGGGGCTCCCCTCACGGTCTCCATCATTATGTATAGGCCCCGGGGGATGGGGTCCCCGGGGAGAATATAAATTAGTGGTAGGAGCTAAAAAAAAAATTACGGTAAAATTAGGAGTCGCGCACCCAGCGCGGCGCTCAGCGCGGCCCCTAGTGTGAACGCGTTGGGTGCGCGACTCCCAGCGCGGCCCCCTGGTGTAAACGCGTTGGGTGCGCGACTCCCAGCGCGGCCCCCTGGTGTGAACGCGTTGGGTGCGCGACTCCAGTGTAAACGCGTTGGGTGCGCGACTCCCAAAAAAAAAA
>CAWUFW010023573.1:0-62500 GCA_963921515.1 Calotriton arnoldi
TCGATAGATCATGTGTGTTGGAAAACGAGGCAGTATCTGTGAGGCCTGCACAAATAACATGTCACATTTGTCCTTCACTGGGAACCAAACACCCCATTGTAGCGCTTGACTCTCAGAGGGCAGCGTTGCAGAGCAGTCTAAGGCTTACTCAAGGGAGGTGGTGTGGGCTAGTGATCGCCATTACAAGTACGCAGAAATAACACTCAATAATTGATTGTCCAGTCTGTACTTTGCTTTATAAAAGTAAGAGTACATTTATTAAACACACACACACTACTCAATACTATGCAACAATTTACAAATATACATAAGCTGTTGGAATTACTTTGTGACATTGCATAACATTTCCACCCCTCCCAAAGGGGGGTGGGGTCTAGTACCACCACTCCCATGTATGCACATCATCTTGCCCCCTAATGCAGTTAGTTGAACATAACCTGGAGCGAGGGCCCTGCGCACTGGCACCATCCCAGTGGCGATCCACCCCATTATCTCAACAAGCATTTAAAATAGGCACACCTGCCCTGGTGACACATAACCCTGACTGAACATGTCATACTGACTATATAGTATACACCTCTACATCTTAGGGGCTAACAGTCTGGGTTGTTCTTCACCTAACGCAGCAGCAAGAATACATGTTTGGGCACCACTTTAAATGAGGTACTTTTCATAGCTGATAACAGTTGTAATGCATTGCTATCACAGTCTCTAAAAGGCATCACAGGTAAAATCACAGGATTAAGCATTTACAGCCAGACACCCTAGCAGGAATGGCTGGCAACATAACCCCACATTGCTTATGACATCACCTTACACAGGTACTTCACATAACACCTGTGACTTCCAGTCCCTCTAAAAAGAAATAACATAGGTAAATGCATTTGTGGTGCAATTACAGCTCTTCATCTCCAGGGGATGCCCTTCTCCAGACATCCCCAACTCAGCCCTTCACACCTTGAGGCAGTCCCTAAGGCACCCCCAGCTGCAGAACAAAAGTTCCAGCCATGGGGATGCTGATGACGCCTAGCTGAGCCCTTGAGGGGTTATTCTTTCCAAGTCCCCAGAGACTTAGGGAGGGACTTTATTCCGTCGTGCTGGGGGAGACTGCGTTGCTCCTGCATCTCCCCCTGCACCTTGGCACACCTCTCGTGGTGACCCCGTCCTCCTGGGGCCACTACACACCAAGAACCATCCTCCTTTTCCTTGCAGGCCGGTCCGGGCCTGCAAGGCATTATGGGGCGAAGCGCTCCTTGCGCATATTATAGCAGCGGCTCTCCTGCTGCTCCGGGGAAAGCCGCGCTGCCCCCGGCGGCCTCAAGCCGCGTCTCCTGGCCTCGGTGGGGGGCCCGGTCCCACCCGGACCCCCAGGTGAGCGATGGCAGCTCGGGGAGCCCACCCCCGGCTGCTCCAGTTGTGTTTCGGGGGCCCGGTCCCACCCGGGCCCCTCGCTGCAGGCTCAATGGAGAGTCACTCGGGGAGCCCACCCCCGGTTTCTCCCGCCGGCTCCCCGCCCGGCCAGCACCCTCGCATGCTGCTGCGGGAGCCGGCACTCCTCCTCTGGTCTGCCCGCTCCGGCGGGCAGACACGGAGATTCCCGCTGGTTTGGCCGGACCTCGGGGGAGTGCGACGTCACTCCCCCGCCTTCTTCCAGCCACGGGGGAGTGCGGCGGCACTCCCCCGGCCTGTCCACCCACATCAGGGCCCGGAGTTGGGATCCCGGGCCCCCAGCGCATCTTCACGGGGAGCGCGACGGTGCTCCCCGACTTGGCTTCGGTGGTGCGGGGCCCGGAGTTGGGATCCCGGGCCCCAGGGAATCTTCACGGGGAGCGCGATGGCGCTCCCCGACTGGACTTCTCCCGCAAGGGGGGTTGCGCGACGGCACGCCCCCCTCCTCTTCAGCGCCATCACCGGGGGCCAGGGTGGGCTCCTGGCACCCCTTTTTGGGCATGTTCACGGGGAGCGCGACGGCGCTCCCCGGCTTTACTTCTTCTGGGGGCAGCCCCCGGGACCTGACCCACCCCGGGGGCACATTCAGGACCGGCGGCGGAGCCCCACGCGCTTCGTCGTCAGTCCTCTCAGAGGTCAAGGGTCGCCTACCTTCTGGGGGGCATATCTCAGCCCCCAGGCACCCGATTTTCATCATTTTGGCCTCTTCTTGCTCCTGGTGGCACTCCCCATCCACTGGGCACACTTTCTTTCGCCCTCTTGGTCTCCAGGAGGTTGAATTCGGCAGGGAGCGGTCTTCACTGGCTCCCTGCGCCAGCCTCTCACCTGGCTCTTCTCCTGAGCCTCTCTTCTCCTTGCGCAGAGGCCCAGGCTTCTGCTCACTGGTCCTGGACTCCCTTCCTGGCGCAATTCTG
The DNA here is from genome assembly GCA_963921515.1 of Calotriton arnoldi. Lineage (NCBI taxonomy): Eukaryota > Metazoa > Chordata > Amphibia > Caudata > Salamandridae > Calotriton > Calotriton arnoldi. The sequence continues at coordinate 2,364 of CAWUFW010023573.1, forward strand.
CATCCTGGGACAGTCAGGGGGTTCTTCCTTTCAACTGCCCATGGCGCCAGGCTCCAGCACCAGTCTTCCTCAGCAGACCACACCCCAGAGAGAGCTCCTCTTCCTGTGCAGACTCTTTTTAAAGAATTAGGAGGGGGCTGGCAGGAAGTCTCTGTTTGCCCTATCACACAGCGACATCACCTCTCTGCCCCTGCTCCCTCCTTCCTGCCCAGGCCTCTGGGTTTGTTCAAAATGACGTCGTCCAGGGGTCTCCTGCCACATGGTCTCCGAGAGCCCCTTACCCCCTCGCTGCCTTCCCTCCAGAGCAGCTTGGTGCCTGGCACCAGGTGTCAGCTGCTGATGGATGAACCTGTAGCTCCACCCATTTTCTCTTCTTGGAGTGGAGGCCTTCGCCCTTGGAATGCCTGTTGTGCAGGGCTGGGCCTCTGATGCTACAGCTTTGGGAGGAAGGCCATTAATTTAACCTGGCAGGGTCCGCCCCAGCCAGGCCCTGGTTATGAGCGGACTCAGAGAAATATGACATTTCTGGATGACCCAAAAGCAGTACAAATATGACTTTGGACTCTGCAGAATACTTCTTCTCACATACGTTACAGTGGACTTCAGTGCGTGTCTGGAATTTGTAGGCCCTAGGAGAGTGAAACTAGCCCATGTGCTCCCCATCCTCATAGGAGAGTAATGGAGTGAAAACAGTAAAGCACACTGACTTTCCCTCAAATGTTTCTTTCCATTGTAGAAAGCCTGTTCCATGTCACCACCCAGCTTTGCGTAAGTCCTGCCACACCATTCACTTTGTAGCTGCTCCTGGGCTGCGCACGCCAGGAATCTCCTCTGCGCAGCCCTTACACTTGTGCACACGCATGTACACACGTGTCTGCATGTAACCAGCCCAGTGCCCCTTACTCTGGCTGCAGCGCAGCAGCCTACTCGCGCCAGGGGGACACCGGTAAAATACACATGCAGTCCCTTTCATCATGAGTTCACCCTGGGTGAGTCCCAACTTATGAGGCTCTCCCACAGTAAAAGCTCAACAAATAGGTGTTCAAAAAGCGAAAAATCCGGGCGGCTCAGATGGTCAGAACCACCTTCTAACACAATGCAGTCAAGGACATGGGATTCAAAGTGGGGGATCTGATCAAGATCAAAATCAAAGCACCCTCAGGTAAAGCGAACTGGTCAGAGTTTACAGAGCCTACTAAAATTGTAAAGTTGTTAAGGAATGCTGTAAAAACGCAAGAAGGAAAAATTTGGAACCTGGGTAGGGTGGTGAAGTACACTGCTCCCCCTGTGGACACGAACAGCCCTGAGGAAAATGAGCGCAGAGTCCAAGGTACTGCCAGGTCACCCAAGCCTGTTTATGCCAGGCAGGCCAACTCCCTTCCTAGGGCGAGTGGCAGGAAGGTTTGCCGCCCAAAGTATTTGGAACACTATGTTGACAAATAATCCGTGTCACCATTCACCTCTCTCCTATTGCACTGTTATTCTTATAAATTGTAAAGGAGGGGGGATGTGTGGTATCCTCCGCTTTAGGGGAACACTGTTCATTCCCCTCACCCTTGTTTGATAATGGTTTGTACCCCTGTGACATGCTTTAGAATGTCACAGCGGTAATGGTTCTAAGCTAATCTCCCTGCGTGGAGTGTGTGACAGAGTGTTCAGTAACCCGTAAACATTCCTTGCACATCACGGTAGTCCTACTTTTATGTTAATGACTCTTCGCTCGTGGTTTATTTACCAGAGCGCAGAACTCCTCCGACTTACACAGCTGACGAAAGAATCGGAGCACGCTTTTACAGCTTTGCGAGTAAGTTGCTGTAGCTTTACATTTCCGGCACAACAGGTTTTTGATACTAGGCACTGAATTCTTAACATCTATACACCATTATGCAGCTCGTCATTTTACGACACACCGCATATATTTCAGCTTGAACATTTTTCATCACTCGAACGTTTAAACTCGCAGATCACCTAAAACTCACAATACTCTTTATTTCACTCAGCCCGCATATATTCTTTATTCAACTCACCCCGCATGTATGCTTTTACACAAGCACGTTTATTGACACATTTAAAGGCACAAGTTCACCGCTTTCGGCTAGAGTGCACGTTACCATCTAGACCCCGTGATCTTGTATATTTAGACACGCTGTTTTAACATTACAGATTATCCCTGGATGAAGGCCTTTCGAGGCCGAAATGCATTGGGATTTGTAAAGTTATCATTTTGAGAAGCACCATTGATGCATTGTGGGAAATGAAGTGTTTGAATTTTCCATGAAACCCCGCATTGTGAAGAAACTACATAAACAATAACTGCATTTAAACTTATGGTGAAACATCGTCTTTATTAAAGAGTTGGAGCCTCAATTGGAGGACCTTTGACCAGTGCCCTGGGGACATACCCCACGTTCATGGGGATGCTATTAAGTGGATTACAGCAACACTCTGGTTCAGAGAGTGGTACCCAGGAAGCACGGCACATCAGAGAATTTCCTTAAAGCAAATTAGCAGTGCACGTACTACACTCTAAGTTTCAGAGTGTTCAGGACGACAGCTGTGGCTGGGGTCCTCTTGCTGTACTTCTTGAATAAACACCACTTGTTTGTACATCTCCGTTTCCTGTGTTTCCACTGAGGGCTGAATATCTCGATTTCACCATATGATACTCAAAAAGCTAGACATGATCCACGACCTAGCGAAATCCACCAAACACAACACGGACGTCATGCAATAGGATCTGTGCTCAATCAAATCCGAACTTGGTTCCATCAACAACAGAGTATCAGAGGCGGAAGGGCGAATCAGCACATTAGAGGACAAATCCAATATCTCAGACACATCCAAAACCTACAAATCACTACAGAGTCGCTGAAGAAAGATGTGGCAGAACTGGAAGATCATAACCGCAGGGGTTACCTGCGCATCTTTGGAATGCCAGACGGATCAGAGGACTCATCAACCACATATCTGGACTTCCTCAAAAAATGGCTTCGCCAAATGACAGGCCTCTCCTCCGAATAAGACTTTGAACTCGAAAGAGCACACTGGGTCCCCTCCTTCAGGCCTGCTGGCAGAAACATCACCAGACAGATCGTATGTCGTCCCCTGAGATTCCAACATGCAGACATGATCCTCAACTACGTGCGCAAAAAGAACCACATTCTCTGGCAGGGTCACAAAATCTACATCTCCCAGGACTACTCAAGATCCACGTTGGAAACAAGGAGGGGCTTCCTTGCTATCAGACCCAGACTCAAGTCTTTAAACCTCCAGTCTTCGTTCATCGGACCAGCAAAATTCAGTCACTGATAAGGGGAAAAACCACATCTTTACCAAACCAAAGGACCACCGTCTGTTCCTAGACGGCAGAAGATCTACCATGATGGACACAGGCCCTGCTCCCTTAGTCAAGCCATGATGCATCCCGTACAGGAGCAATATGTTCCATATCCTTTTCTATCAACTCATTAGTCGTAAAATGTCTCCTAATGTACTGTAAGGCACACGAGCGGGGGTTTCTGTATTACTGTATTTCTGCACTACTGTATTACTGTAACTCAAACGGACTGTACTAATCGGTTTTATTAGCCTGTATCATTCTGTTTCATTCTGTATCGTACCATACTTCCACAGTCCAGTAGACTTGTTCCTCTACACTGTTTGCAGATCCCCTAGGTCTGGTGTTTTGATTGCTGAGAAACAGTAACACTACAGGTGATACCACGAGAGACTTGGGGCCTGTTGTCCTCCCTTATAGCATAATGCTGCAGCCCACTAAGTTTACTCTTCTCTTCCTTTCGCATGATTCCATGTTCTGATTACTCGATTGCTGATAGTTATTGCCATCGGCGGCGGCTCTCACCCACTGTCGTCTCCCTCTCCTACAACGTTTAAGGTGGGTGGGATGGGGTTGAGGGTGGCTGGGAGTTTGGGGTTCCTTCCTCTCCTGTGTTTTTTCCTTTCCTTTTTAATTTTTTCCTCTTTCAGCTGTAGGTATATTGCTAACGCAGGTGTACACATACATCCCGCTGATGCTGCATCCGGGTTTATGTCTTCTCTTGTAACTTATTCTCCACCTTGTTCTCACCACACGTTACCAGACTAAATCTACATTTGGCACCACTTGTCCTCGGCTTATTCTCAAATCATGCCGTAGTTTATCCTCGTACTCAGATAGCCATGACTGCATCTCTTCACTATGTCTAAGTCCCCACTTGACAGAAACTTAAAAATTGTATCTTTAAACGTTAAGGGTCTTAACCACCAAATCAAACGGAAAACAATACAAAACTACCTCTTTAAATTGAAACTGGACATAATCCTATTACAAGAGACATAAATGTGCCAAGGAGGGCTCGTGAGCTTTGGAAAGAGCTGGATCGCTGACGTCATTGACTCGACCAATGAAAGTAAGAAAGGCGGGGTGGCCACTTTAAAATCCAGGAACTCAGGCCTGTCCACTGAATCATACATGATTGATAATAATGGAAGGTGGGCCCTAACGAAGTTCACAAAAAACTCAAAGCATTTCCATGTACCATGCTCCTGAGTTCCGGGATTCTCTAACGCTTCCCCTGAGCAAAATACCTAGCAATGACCTCGTTATTCTGGGTGGAGACTTCAACCTCCCCATGGATGTTACCACTAAAAGGCAGTCCAGGTCCTCTCTCCAACCATCTAGGGCACACAAATCACTACACAAACTATGTGCCAGGTTCGGTCTTTATGATTCCTGGAGACTTCAACACCCAGACACCAGAGACTACACCTTCTTCTCTAATCCCCATAAGTCCTATTCGAGAAAAGACTACCTAATGATTTCCAAACCACATATTCACCTAATAGATCAATTTCAGACTATTCCGCCATAACTCTTTCCCTCACTTGTACTAATGCAACTACCCTGAGTAAGATATGGAGATTCAACAATGAGTCAAAAAGGGATGCGACCTCAAAGGAGGTGATTGAAAAAACAATTCTAAACTACCTGAAAGACAACTCAATCTCTGATACCTCCCCTTCCAATCACTGGGACGCCCTGAAAGTTACGGTAAGAGGGGCCCACATTAACATCCAAACCAAAATTAATAAAGAACTTCAGAATCTAGAAAAAGACATTAAAACACTGGAGATAGACCACATTTCTAACTTGAACCCCCAAACCCTCTTAAACCTCATCAACAAAAAGTATGAATATAACAGAATCTTAGGCGAAAGAGCGGGAGTATGGGTCAACAAATATAAAAGTTTAAAACTATGTGATGCAAACAAGGCAGGGGAAACACTAGCCTCTTACCTAAAACATAAGCAGAACAATAAGGGAATCGACTTCCTCACTGACAAAGATAACATCACCCACACTAGACCACAGAAAATACCAGAAACTCTTAAAGATTTCTACCAATCTTTATACACCGAGGACTCCATGATCACGGCATCCTCGTGTGCAGATTATCTCAGAGACATATCTCTTCCGACCATCTCGGACTAAGAAAAAACTGAACTGAGTTCCCCGTTTACTCCTAAAGAAATCAACATAGCAATTCGGTCTCTAAAATCCCACAAAGCCCCAGGTCCAGACGGATACACAGCTACCATTTTCAAAACTTTTGCTCATATACTTAATCCGCCCCTTTTGAGCCTCTTCCAAAACTCCGCCGACTCCAGTATTGTATCCGGTACTACAAGTGAAGCCCCTATTTTCATAATCCCACAGATGGGAAAGACCCGAAGCAGGTTAAAAATTATAGACCAATCTCTCGAATTAACCTAGATGCAAAGATCTATGCCAAGATACTCTGCAAGAGGCTGGAACCTCTCCTCCCCCGCCAGATTGGGCACTCACAAGTGGGTTTCATGAAACACAGACTATCCAATGATAACACCCGTCTCCTCTGTCACGTTATTGAAAAGGCTAAGACAGCCTCCACCGAAACGGTTACTCTCGATGCTGAAAAAGCATTCAATAGGGTCTCTTGGACTTTTCTACGTGAATCTCTTCGGAAATTTAACTTAAGGGAACCCTTCACCAAAATGATCATGGCTCTCTATAGAGGCCCGTCAGCTAAAATAAGATCTGGAGGTCTACTTTCCCCAACACTTAAATTAAAAAGAGTTACAAGACAAGGCTACCCCCTCTCTCCGTCATTATTCATCTTAAGCCTAGAACCCTTACTCCATAAGATAAGAAATAACCCCCACATCCATGCCATCTCCTTCAATAGCGCTAAAGTGAAAGTCGCGGCTTACGTTGACGATATCCTATTTATGTCCGAAAGCGCCACACATTCTATCCCTGCCTTGCTCCAGACCATAGAAGAATATGCCCATGTCCCAAATTACAAACTTAAAGACAAGTCTGAAATTCTTGCACTGAATAACCTCTGCTCCAGTGCCCTCTTCGCCACCACAGGTCTTACCTGGCAACTGAAGTTTGTTAAATACTTGGGATTGGAGTTCAACTCTGATATCCTAGAATCTCTACACTACAATGAGGCTCAGACGCTGAGGAAGGTAGAAGCCCAGTTAGAGAGCTGGAACCCTAATTTCCTCACATGGTGGGGCCGCATCGAGACCATCAAAATGATGATCCCCCCCATAATCAATTAACTCGTGAACATGCTGCCTCTAGCTCTATCAGATGATTTCATACAAAAGACAGACTAATAAATACATACATTTAGCAAAATAAACCACCCAGAATTTCTCACAAAAAACTGTGTCTACCGGTTCACTTCGGGGGCGTCAATCTGGCGGACTTTAAAAACTGTCAAAATGCCTTCCTTGCCAGACAGGGCTCCCTTTGGTTCGCTCAATCTCTGGACTATACGCCCACATGGCTAATCGTCGAGAGGGAACTTCTTGGCGAATTTCACCTGATCTCTCTTAACAAGCAACCCCAAACCCCCGCCCTCGGGTAAATACATACAGAGCCCTCTTAAAAACTGATAGAATTTTGGAAACCCGATCTCCAACTTGAATATGACTTCCCCTATGGAACAACCCTAAAATTAGAATCCAAGGCTCTCCAGCCTGCTGGCCTCACTTGGCATCTATGGGCATTCACTAGTTGAAGGATCTAGAGCCTCCAAAATCTCCACTATCCTTTAGGGAATTTACAATGCCACTTTAACTTACAGAACCTAGATCTCTACAATTTCCTAAAGCTTAAAGTCAGTCTATCTAAACTAAAACCCCAAGCTAGAGACCCATCTCTTGCCAAAACCATTCTAACCTTTAATAAATCAGGTCACCAGGCCTACAAGTTCTATCATCTAGTAAAACCCGAAGTCCTCTATCCTGCCCTCAAAACTCCAAACAAAGTGAGACTCCGCAGAGTCGGTTACGATGGAGCACTGGCACCTAATATGGAAGTCAGTCTCATATAAAATCTCTCCCGCCCTTTCACAGATTAAATTCGGGCTACTACACAGGACCTATTGGACTCTGGCCAGTCTTCACAAACTCTCCCTCAGAGAGAATCCATCTTACTGAAGCTGTAATGACCCTACTAGAGATCTTCCCCACCTCCTCTTTCACTGTAGCGTGGTTTCTCCATTCTGGGACTCTGTATTCCGCTTTATTCACTCCATCTGCGGGGTCCAACTAGAACAGAACTTTCTAACCCTAATAAAAGGTTTCCTTGACCCAAATATCAGAGCCCGTAAAGATAGCCTCTTAATTGATATTCTTACTGCTGCCTGTAAAACAGTTCTAGCTAATTGGAAGAACCCTGTGACCACCTCTTTTCGCTCCTGGCTAAACTGGGTCTCCTTCCTAAGAGGAGCAGATAACCCCTCCCTGCAAAACTCCCCATGGACAGTGCGCCACATTTTTATTTGGGACTTCCTCGACAATTATTTTGCTCCCACTAAACCGCTGTGAAGTACTAATAGGGGAACCACCCCCCCAAAATCCTGGACACTTGACACTTACCTTCGTAAGTTGGTATTCTCCCTGTATGCTCAAACTTCAGACACAGCAACAACTGTTTTCACCGCTTACTAAAGCCCGGTGCTCGATTCCTGGGAATATACTCCCCGAATCACATCAGCATCTACGTACTCTATAGCCTCTTAAGGTTCCGCCCTCCTACACATAGCACCTGATTATACACCTACTAGCTCTTCTTTTTTTCTTTATCTTTTCCTTATTAAATCATTTTATCTCACCCAGTTATTTACATGGGTTTGTGCGTATACCATATGTTACTCTGCTCTCATTTGTTACATGTTACCTGGGCTTTGTCGTATATATTAGTCCGTACGTTCACAAGTCTCCACCCAGGGTTTTACATATGAGGCCTGGGCTTCTCAATATGCAACCCATGTACTATACTACTGTTCATTTTTCCCTGTTTGTTTTTGAAAAATGTACAATAAAATATTCCTGAACTGAAATAAAAAATACCTTGTTTGCTCACTTAAAAGAGAAGGGGAGACTGGTCTTTTCTACCGCTGCACAGATGAATGCCTGCCCACATGACAAATGACTGTTGATATAGTAGTTTCGAGACTGCCTCCCTTGGGGAGCATCCCTCCAACGGGAGGAGAGTGCAGGTGATCATGTAGCAGAAGAATATGTTCATCTGCCAGGCAGATAACCAGTGGACTAGTTACAAATGGCCATGTATCCTGCTTGTCCTGCCAGAAAATCATTCCACAGGCCGAAGTGTGCAGAGGGTCCTCTGGACAGAAGAAGCTGCAGCAGAAAAATCTACAGGACCAGTTGGAAATTGACACTGGCGGTGGATTTGAAACAGAATTGCATGAAGCCTCCTGCAACTCGACAGTATAGAGTTGTATTGTAAACACAACTCAAAGATTTGAAGACATTTTGTCAATGTAGCAATTATACCAGGACTTTAGCTGCAAAGTAGGACAGTAATGCCGGAAGAAAGCAGAACTTGAAGGATTGTTTTTAAACGCTTATTTTCTGAAGACTTTCACCTGATAAGGCTGCCAGGAGTTTACCAACTCCTGGCCATACCAAATATAAAAGCAATGCTGCCACTCTCCCCTATTTTAGTTATAATATTTGATCCTTGCATACAATTTCTTGTAGCACTGTGATTTTTACATTTTTGTCTCTCCATTAAATTTGTTTGAACATTTAAAGTTCTTTAGTTCATAATCTTACTGTTTAGGTTAGTTGTTGCACAAATGATACACAGTCTTTACAACGCTGGCGTTACCACATGTTACTTTTACAATGCAGCAGTTATCGCGCAGGTATTTAACACGCATGCCATTTTCTGCCACTTTACAACATGGGACTTCACCACACAGGTAAATCTGCTTTTTTTATTTAAAAAATCTTTATTAAGTTTTTGGGCAGAAACAATAAAAAGGATGTCAAAAGCATAACATACGTATGCAGAAGATCAAGTAGTCATGAATTCATTTAAAGCGTGGAATTTGTAACATAGCTGTCATATACAGTCAATGCAGAATGGCAGGTGGTCGGACAGCCTGCTGTGGAGCCGTATTCACTTGAGTAGAAGTTCAATGAATACAAAAAAAAAATGATTATAAAAATACTCATAATACAAACAATACAAGCAATACAAGCTAAAAATGTAGTAATCAAGAGTAGTAAATTGCACAGGGTGGAATGGAGTGTAGGGATCTGGAGCAACTAATGTTGTGTGTACGATTAATACCACTATTATATGTTCCCCAAACTATTCGTAACTAAAGGTGGAGGTTATTCACGGAGGCTTCGTGTTAGCCATAAAACTGTCTAGCGTGGACCAAATCGATCTTGATTTTGATTTCCAGGGTGAATTTTGTAGTGAAATATTGTAGACTACCCTGATGAAGGATATCCAGTTCTTCCAAACTTTCAATTTGAGAGCAGCTGTATTATTCCAGTTACTAAGGCTAAGTTTGCATGCCAGTGTGAGTAAAAGATCTAATAAATATCTATCCTCTTCTTTTTTCAAGTGTGGGTCAAGGGGACCCGTTAGTAAGAACAGGAATTCCTTATGGGGTTGGATTCGAAAGAGGGCTCTGATGAATTCGAGAACATCCTTCCAGATTTTTGACAAGGATGAGCAATAAAAAATCATATGTGCAAGATCACCATCACCTTGTTTGCAATTCTAACAAGTGGGTGTTTCTCCAAGTTTCAGCTTGCGCACCCGGGATGGGGTCCAGAAAGCTCCATGAACATTTTTTATTTTTATTTTTTATATATATTTATATAGCGCCTGAATCGACCCCCGAAGGGGTATCTCTGCGCTTTAGGCGTGCAGCATGAGTGGAAAGCGGCTTTAATTAGATCAGAGACAAAGACAAGAGAATCAAAGACAGAAGAGGGTGGTCTTAAGCAACTTCCTGAAATGCAAACATGAATTTAGTTTCGGCCAGTACTAGGGTTACCTTGTGTAAGAAGGGGGAGTGTAGGATTTTCGACCAGGTCATGTTAATTTCGGCTGACAGGCCCCCCCTCTCACCCAATTATCATGATGTCTACCTTTCAAGAGCTTAAAGGTAAATGGCCTCAAGTATTTATATATTTTGGAGACTTTGTGTCCTGATGTGGTTAGGATGCGAGTGAAAAGAGGCAGCGAGGGGACTTTTTACAAAAAATTAGTTTCCGAATGCAGGCCTTAAGTGTCAGGAAATTATAGAAGTCCATATTTTTTAAGGAATATGTTTGTTGTAAATTTGCAAAGGTTAACGGACGCTTGCTTGAGTCCAATTTGTTAATAGTGATGATTCCTCAAGATGCCTAGTCTGGCCATCGGATCGGTTGACCTTCCAGTTTAATCTTGGAGTTGTTCCATAAGAAAGCTAAGTTGGAGGTGCGGATTTTGCTATCTAGAAGAGAGTCAATTTGTAATATGGCATCTTTTGTATTGTTCATGATGTATTTTGAGTGCAGCAGGTTCACTGGGCTCATTGAAATAAATGAGAGAAGGTTCCCAAGGGGTATAATTGCAGTTTCTATTTCTAGCCATAGCGGGGTATGTTCCTCTGTCTGGAATAACCACTGGATACCCTGCTTGAAGAGGAAGGCTGTTTAGTATTTTTTTTTTTTTTTAAGTTAGGCAGGTTTACTCCTCCAAGGGTTTTGGGCGAATCTGGTTTTTTCGCTTGCCACAGGAATTTGTTAATGAGACCATCTGTTTTCCTTAAAAAGTCATCAGAGTTTGAGTGGTAACATGCTGATTAGGTAATTTATTATGGGCACAATCATCATCTTCACTGTCTCTATCCTTCCCCACCATGTTAGGTATTTCGGGGACCAGCCTTCCAACAGGTCTGTAATTTTCTTGAGGGTTAACCCTGCATTGTGCTTGAGCGAGTCAATGACATTATTGGAGAATCCATAAGTGTACAGATTTAAGGCAACCAAAATGCAGACCATATGATACTCCTGCATATGTAATAATTGTCAGAAAGAACCAAAGACAACAATCAATTTATCAAAAATACAAAAAGTTAGCATTTATTAAGTTTTTAAATCGTGATTTTTTTTTTTATTTTAAATCATTCATTCACTTTCATATCCATCATACAAACTCACAACCATACTAAAAACAGATTAATAACATTGTTAGAATGAAAACACATTATCATGAATTAATAAATCAGCACAAAATTTGCAATACACTATCAGAAACGTGGCACAAATTCAATTGACTGGTGGAATTCTACGCGAGTTTCGGCACTGCCAAGGTGCCTTCGTCAGGAAGACGGCCACAGTGAAAGCAATTGATGAATTCTTAATTTGGATAGTAAACCTATGATGATGCACAGTTGAATAAGGACAATACGATATTTCAAAGATAACCTCTAAAACAAATGACGATGGGACATCAGTTTATGCCGCAAAATACAGAAAGATATCCTGATGTGATTTCAATAAGGGTATACTGATTGTCCAATGGACATGCATCGCCTGGACAGGCAAAAAGGATTAGTAATGTCTGTAGATAGCTGGATGTCACTTTCTATTCTTTCTGCGCTAAAAGAAGTATATAGCGATCTAGTGAATAAAATCAAAGCCTCCGGATATGGGGATTCCTTCTGTCTGCCGGCGTTATTGGAGAATCCCACACCAAGGTATTTAATGTGGTATGGTTGCCAGGCTAGTCCAGTGTCCCCCAACAATTCTCTGGAGCCTATATTGTTTAGTAGGATGAACTCAGACTTATCTCTGTTAAGAGTGTATCCTGAGATTTTGGAAATTCGGCAATGGAAATCATTAGGTGTGGGATGGATCGGTCCGCCTCATCCATGACAATCAAAATATCTTCTGCATAAGCCGCTGTTTCACTGTTAGTGTTTCAAATCTAAATCCTGTTTTGGCTTCATTTTTGCTAATATTATACAGTAGGGGCTCAAGGACCAGAAGAAAAAGAGAAGGGGATTTTAGGCAGCCTTGTCTCAGTGAAAAGGCATCTGAGAGGTAACCACCCGCTCAAACTCTGGCACTGGGGTTAGAGTATAAAGCCATTACCATTCGTATGAAGGAGGTGGCAAGTTTGAATTTATGTAACACTGCTTTAAGTTATCAACAGGCTACTTTGTCAAACGCTTTTTCTGCATTTAACGTAGTGGCAACCCTTGGTGTTGTTAGAGTCCGGGCCTTGTCCATTACAAGGCAAACTAGTCTGGTGGTGTAACTGGAGAGGCAATATTTTGTAAATCCCACTTGGGAAGGATGAATTAATTTAAGCATGTATTGTTCGATTTTAGCGTAAATTTTACAATCAATGTCGATCAAGGAAATTGGTCTGTAATTTTTAGTCAGTAGTGGGTCTTTTCCTTCATAGGGTATGACCATGATTATGGCTTCCCCGGAGGTACTAGAGATCGTGCCAGAGTCAGCAAATTGAGTGTTTAGTTGAAGTAGGGGGTCACTTAGTAATAGTCTTCAGAGGGAGTTGGTGTTTCTAGTTTCAAATCCTAACAAAGACAGGGTTATACATGAATGGTCAGAGACCAGTCTTGGTTTAATTGTCGTTTGATCAATTTTGTGAGAACGGTCACCTGAGATCATGATATAATCGGTTCAGGAGTACGTTGAGACGGGTGGAAAGATTGTAGTCTTTTTCTGCAGGCTGTTGTAGTCTGTATGTGTCCTTTAGAATACATTTTTAACGGAGTCATTTTAGGAGTTTGTGTGATTTAGGGAGGTGGCACCTGCATGTGGAGTCCCTGTCCACAGTGGAATCTAGTGGTAGAATAAAATCCCCAGCTAAAAGGAGGAGTGATCCGCTAGGAATGGCCACAAGGTTTTATGTGAGTGTGGTCCAGAATTCCTGGTCATCCACATTCGGTGCATAAACGTTGGCCACAAAAATATTTACTCAATTTCTGGATATTTTGGAGATAATCCACCTTTCTTCAGATTTTGATTTGGGTGAGAGTATATTGATTTTAGAGGCGTGAGAAATAAAAGTTACTACCCCAGTCTTTTTCCCCAGAGCAGGGGAGCAAGCATCCTCAGCAAAGCCATTGCGTATAAGAGAAAGGGCTATGTCTTAATTAAGTTTGCATTCCTGTAATAGAACAACATCACCATGTAGTGTACAAGTGTAATCTAAGATTTTCCTTCTCTTGACTTGGTGGTTTAGATCCTTGATGTTTAGTGAGATCACTTTTAGTGATGAAGAGTTATGCATCATGGTGTAGAGTTATTATCTGGGCTGTGACTATAATCTAATCTGTTTCGGGACACACCTCAAGGGATGACAAGATGTGGGAGGGCCATGGCTGCTGAGGGAGACAAACTAGTGGTCTTCTAACCTTTGTTAAAAATAACTCTAAAACACTCAATCAGTTCCCTTTAATCCTTCCAGAACCCCCTACCCCCACGTGTAATAAGAGAACGCGAAGATCAGGGGAAGTTGTAGCCTGCGCCAAGTGGAAAGTGAATGGAATAGGCAGTGTATAAAGAGTACTCTTCCATGGGGATGGCCATATTTGTTAAGTATTGGTTATTGGCAGTAGTACCAATATCAGGAAGTATCCTGTGGTGTTTGGGAGTTACGTTAGGTGTCGGATGGTATCAGTTAGGTTGGGTATTGTCAGATCTTAGCCAAGTAACTGCTCAGCTGGTGCCTGTGATTCGATCAAGTTAGCACAGTGTGAACATTGATTGTTGACAGCTTGGTCTTCCCTGGGTCCACCCAATTGTGTTGGAACGTCAGGTGTGCTGTTGCTCGGGGGTGATCGGTTGTTAAGCGGAGACCAAGGCATGTGTGTGCGACCATCAAGGTTCAATATTTAAGATTGACTGTGTTAAGAGAGGAGTATTGTTTATTTTCAAGGGCCTTGACATTGTAGGTGGTCACATTTTGAATAGGCCGGGCAACTGAGTTTTACTCTGGAGGCGCGGTTGAACTGTGTTGGTGTTCCCAAACTGGTCTACCATATCTGCACATCTTAACCGGCATCGTATAGCAGGGTTAAGTCCAGTCTGATACTAACATGACCTGTAAAAACTTAGATGAAACAAGTTAAGAATCCTAGGGTGTATCACCCATAGTAAGGGAGAAAACCCTAACTTCACTATTAGCTAAAGAGTTTAGCAGAACTTTTAGCTTTTTTTTTTTTTAACAGGGCCAAGGTAAAGTTCCTAAACCCCCAAATACTTTGGTACATCAGGATATCATTACATTATTACATTATCATTGCATCTTTACATTGTAATTTTTTTTACATCGTTAGACCATTACACCTTTGCCAATGGCGATGACCAGATAAGGTCAAATCAGACTAAATTAGTCAAACCTGGACGAGTCAACATTTTGGGGTTTGAGGTAAGTTTTGGCTGTGAGATGTCCATGTCAGCCTCGTCTCTTTCATCTAGGAATCTCACCAAGTCTCTATGGTCGCTGAAGATCTGCATTGTGCCATCTGGGTAAATCCGGAATTTCGCAGGGCCAGAAAGGGAGAACATTATGTTTTTATTAAGCAGTCTTTTGCAAGGAAGCATTTCCCAGTCTCAACAGTGGTCTTCGAAAAATCCTGGGAGATGTAGATTCTACTTTCATTCCACTTGATGGATTTATTATTCCTCATATGGTCAAGGATCTTTTCTGCATGTTGGAACCTTAGTGGTTTGCAGACAAGGGGTCTAGGTTTCTCTGTAAGAGAAGGTGTGAAGGTAGGTACGCTATGTGCCCTAACATCTCCAGCTATTTGATCAATTGGATGCCTGTTGTTTTGGGGAGCCACATTTCTAGGAACTTAGCGCATGAGCCAACAGAGTCTTCTTCTCCCTCTGGTATGCCAAAAATATGAAGGCTTCCCCTCCTATTGTGATCTTCCAATTCGGACATCTGTCTTTAGAGGGTTATTGAGGTGGACTTCAACAAGGTGATGTCTTGTTTTGCATTTGTTGTGTAGTAGAAGTGAAGTAGTAGTCGTCAAGTGCAGCTCTGCACTGCATGCGCCCAACAATGAGAACAAACGGGCAATGGTGCTGATCCAGGTGGTGTCAGCAGTGGGTCCGTTCTGAAGAGTACCACTTAAAGTAGGATCCACAGCTCCAGGTCTCTGCTCACTTCAGGCTTGTGGGTTTTGGTTCCTGCTTTATTGCTGGCCGTGAGGCCTGAAGTGTTTTCACTGCTGTGTGGTGGGGAGGCCTAGACTTTAAGTACTTACTCACCAGGCGCCTAGGCTGTTATCACGATCAGATCAAGATGGCCACGCTACGCTCCGACACTTGCGCAGCACTGACTAGCCCCTGCACAGGTCCGATTTGCCTGCTTTCTGCACTAAACTCTTTTTTGTTGATTCGAGGGCCGAAAGTAAGGTAAGCATTGGATCAATGCAGGCCTTGGTTGGACGCGATGGGGAGGCACTGGTGTTTTGCTGGGTATGAGGCCCCTTTTGCTGGTAGTCTAGGTTGCTGGTGCGCCCCCTCGAGGGCAGTGTATTTTCGTCCAGTTCAAGTTAATCATGCAGTCTCTATTATGGGGGCACTGCAGGCCTTTAGTGTCTTTACTGTAGCCCTATAACTTTGCAGGCCATTAAAATCACAAGCACAAGGCTTTGCTAACCTTTGATAGCTTTTAATGGTTTTGTTGGTCTTGATAGGACGCGGTGGGTAAGCACATATTGTATTTATCGCTTTGTTGTATCTTCCTTAATATCTGTAAGTTTCACTCTTCGGTTGTCTGCAGGTTCCGCACCATTTTATGAGTGTGACCCCGATGTCTTCCTAGCAGTGCTTTATTCCTTAAGCCAAAAGCAGACCACAAGGCGACCCAATTTTGTTCAGGTGAGTCGGCAATGCCCCATTTCAGGTACTTTTGTGCTGCTATAAGCTGCAACACAATGTTATGCTGATCGGTTTATGGATCGGTGCTCCGATATTGTATAGGCCGGCTGCGGCCGCCCGCTTCGCTGATTGCTCAAACCTCGCTACAGCACAGATATCGCTCCTGTACTTTGTTTCTTACTTTCTTAATGTTAGGCAGGCTGCTGAGGCAAAATCAAAAAGTTCTTTTTTCTCCTTTGGGAGCCACATTGTAAATCTTTTGTATCTTCGGGGTACACCCGCGGCACCATTATCTCCTCAGATGTGACTCCGTGACCCGTATGTCTGTCTTTCACTGTGAGAGCTCTCTATTTTGGTCCATTATTAGGGTCAGGGGTTCTACTTTCCGTCTGGCGGCACAGGCTTTTTTCTGCTACATTCTGGGGTCTGCCATTCTCTGTTTTGACGATGTTAATACTTCTCTCAAAGCGGAGCCGAAGAGTTATGCCACCATCTCCCCCAGAGTAGTAGCCACACCCCCTCCCAGGTAAGTATGCTTTTAATGTAATTAAAGAGAAGTAAGAAGTATAAGAAGTTGTAAGAGTTAAGGGATGGGTAAGGGTACGGGGCTGTAATGGTTTGTAGGGTTTAGGAATGGATAAGGGTAGGCGGCTGTAATGGGTTTCTAGAGTTCAGGTATAGGTAGGAGATAGTAAGTGGCAGTAAGAGTTTTAAATTTCAGGGACGGATATAGTATAGTAGAACAAGTTACTTACCTTTGGTAACGATGTATCTGTAAGAGACATAGGTTAGTTATAGATTCCTTACCTTAGAATTACCCCCAGGCGTCAGACTGGATCCGGAGAATTTTTCTTAGCAGTACCCCTGCACGTCGGAGGGTGGCTTTGGTCGACTCTGCGTTCGTCGTCTGCGTCGTGGTCACCGGGATGACGTTGTGGTGCCTACTTAGATGCCGCCCATGCACGCTGACGTCAGTTCTCTCTTTTTTCCTAGCGCAGATCCGGAGAGCTACCCCTTAGTCACCTTTTGACTAACCTTTTTTCGATGTTTTGTTGACTTCTTTTTTCGAGTCTTCGACTCCTGGTGCCCGAGGAATGTCCCAACGCCGGTCCGGCTTCAAGCCTTGCGACTCCTGTCACAAGCTGATGTCTGTTACGGATCCGCACCTCGTTTGCCTTTGGTGTCTGGAGTGCGACCACAACCCGAAGTCGTGCTCCGGCTGCCAGGCCATGAATACAAAGTCTTTGCGGGAGCGGTCCGGAAAGCTCTTGGAGGCCCGGCGGGCGGCTCAGAGAAGGATAAAGGTATGAGGTTAGTAGGGTTTTCAGGTTTCAAGGATGGGTAAGGGCTAGTAACTAGGAGTAAGAAGTTCTTAGGGTTTAGGGATGGATAAGGGGTAGAAAGGGATTAAAAGGGGTCAGGGATGGCTATGGGGTAGTAACAGGGTTTTAAGATTCAAGGGAGGGCAAGGATACAGGGTTGTAAGATGTTTTAGGATTCAACAAAGGGGAATGGCAGGGAGTAATAAAAGGTAATAATGGGTGTTTAGGGTTCATGGATGGCTGAGGATATGGGATAGTAAGGGTTGTTAAAGACAGTTGGTTTAGTAGAGTAAAGAGGAGTTTAGAGGATATACTACATGTAGCTAGCGAAATGAACCTGCAGGACGAAGACACTCTTCAAAGCGACATCTCTTCAGTTCCATTATTAAAACATTTGCAATGAAGTAGATCATCAGCTAAATGGCTATTCGGCTCCTTGTGGCTGTGGCCATCCTTCTAGGTAAAAAGGATATTATCCTATAAAATTCATATCCATGTTGGAAATATGCAATAGTTAAATCCAAAGGCTTCTGCTCTTTCAGTCACAGAATAAAAGAAGAGAGACTACTTATTTCTCCTGTCCCCCCCCATCAAAAGTTTTTTTTAGTTTTTTTTTTTTATCCTTAATTTTCTGGAAATTAGTGAGTGGGCTGCTCACTAGTGATGGGACCATTTCAACACAGCAAAAGCATTGGTCTTGAGTCATCAGAAAGCTTGAAATAACAGTCCACATCAGTTCCCTCAAGAGGCATGGAGTCATCCATCCTTTTGAACACCAATAGTATGACAATCATATTTTCTGATACAAAGGAGAGCCCAAACCCCCCCCCCAAACAAATTTACAGATTTAGAGAGGATGTTTCACTGTAAAAATGTAAAATGTGGCAATGGGATCTGAAATATGATTATTTCTGTTAGTCACCTACTCATAGGAAATAAATATTATTATTATTTCTGTGGAGTCATTTCCATTACCCAATTCACTCCAATGATTCTGAAACATGTCCCAAGAATATTCAAAATCTATCGCTGCTTGTCGAAACAGAAAGAGGAAAGGTGAACAGCAGGATTTTTTTTTTTTTTTTAAAAAGGTAAGTGGAGTAAAGGGGAGAGCGTGTATTGTGATTCTAGTACCAACAATTTGTCTTACTCAATCCTACGGCTGTGAGTAATCAGAGAATTTACACATTTTGTATGGTGCATCTGTATAATTCCAGTGAGCCTATCATTATATCTGAATTGCCTTAGGAAGCGTGCCCTCATGAGCACTATCAACAGTGACAATTTCCAGGAGACACTGGGTCCGTGAGAAAAGGCTAGGTACAGTATAGTAGAATTCTATATCAATGTTCCACATCCTTGTATATGTTGCCATATTACTCCATTGTTTGTGGGTTCAAGTCTTACCTATTCCTGGTTTACCTGTAGCTGCTTCCTCCATAACGAGGAGAAAGAGCTAGCAGATCTTATGCCGCTTGGACCAGGTATCTCCTATTTCCTACTTCAATTTCCTCCAAAGTGTCTATACTTCCTGTGCACAGCCTACCTGGTGGAGGGAAGTTTCAGAGAATAAAGGGTACGGAGAGATCTTGCTATTCACCTCTTTGAAATACCTGGTGTGATTGGAATATACTTAAAGTGCAATCCCAGCTGCCAATATATGTGCATACCTAACAATATTCATCTTAATACAACTCTTGCATAACATCTTTGAATACAAATGCAAATATTTCAACTCCTTGTGAAACTGCTAGACATTTACAGACTACGTTATCCTTCTAACTTTATTTAAATACATTCCAGTGGTTTCCAGATTAATTCAACCTTTGAAAGACCCTCTGGGATTGCCCTGCATTATTTTTCAATCTGTGAATGCTCTACAAGAAATTTCACCATTTTATCAACGTTTTTTTTTTTTTTACAATCTTTTCACTTACTGGTTACGACTGTGTAGCAGAAATTGTTAAAAAATAAATAAAAAATGTAGTTGAATTCTACACTGTACGGATAGATGTAATATTAGCATTTCATATCACTCATCTGTGGTTTCTAATTTATGTAAATTACAGAACTTACCATTACCCAAAATATGGTACTGAAATATAGTGGATTCATGTTCAAGTATCAAAAGCTTGAAGCAAGAGCTTGCTACTTTTGGTGGCTTTGGCTACTGAGAAGAGAATGAAAAATCTAATTCCAAATGAGCGTCAAGAGGCAGTAGTTCTTCCATATCCGCTTTATCTGATTATCTGACAAAATCACATCTGCAATTCACAAGGTACATCTTGCAGCCATAACAGTTTTCAAAAGAGGCCTTTATAGAACGTATTTTCTTCAGAATATCTTGAGTCAAGAACTTCTTAGAAAGTATTATGAGGCTGTCACTTGCAATAAGGGAAATTATCCACCTTGAGATTATAATATAGTTCTTTCAAAACTTAATGTTCCACTGTTTGAACCAAGACATTATGTATCCTCGCAACTTTATTGGTAGGCTGCTTTCTTGAGTACTACCACTTCAGGCTGTTGGATTTTGAGATACAGTTTTTTTTCTGGAACCTTATGGAGTATTCTATACGAACAGAACACAAGATCACATCTTGCCGTATTACCTTAAATAGTTGCGTCTTTGCTTACTGATTATAAAATACTATCTCACACCTTTCTTCAAAATCCCTTTTCCGCTAACCAAGAGACTGCTACACATGCTTAATACTAATATACTCCTACGATTCTATTTTGATAAAAACCAAAGATCTTAGGAAACCGACCATGGACCTATTTGCAAATGTTTAGCCATGGCCAAACAGTTCATCTCTAGAAAGATAATCTCTGGTATTGCTTTATGATACCAGAAAGCTAATAACCATTTTCGTGGTGGGTCAAAACTCATTCTTCAAGAAAGAAACTATTACAGCCCCCTGAGATACATTCTGATCGAGACAGTTGCTATACAGCCACTCCTAGATCTATAAATCCTTTTCCAAGACATTATTATCTTGATTCAGTCTCCATGGCCGACAACCATGTAGGTTAAGCATTCATACAGAATCTCTTTGACCAATATCTGTGGCCATTTATTTATCATTCTGATGCTCTTTGTACCGCTGTTTTATAGCAATGAGTTTACTACTCCATTCAGTGTGTGTGCTATTTTATTTATTCTTGGCTATTAATGAAGATCCCATGAGGGAAGGACATGTTACTTAGTTGTAATCTTAGGTTTCCATCACAAGGATCCCAATGAAGATTGAACATTTGGTTACCCTGTGCACCTGAACATCCCCAACCTACTTACAAGCCATACAGTCTGAGATCCATGAACTAAGCAAACTTACTGGACACCTTTCATGTCTACCTTCTCCATTGACAAGCTCTTAGGTGAATAAGGCAGAAGGAAAATGTTATGCATAAACAAAAAATACACATTCTATGAGATTGCTTATTTAGCCAATCAGAAAGAGGATTGTTAGTTACCCACCAACTGATTACTTAATGTACAAAATCAAAAACAAAAAGGTATTCTTTGCTATGACTATAGTCCTATTGTAGTAATCTACAATCAAAGGAAATGCGCACATACAGTTCACCAGTATATACTACGAAAGCAAAATGTGTTTGAACAATGTAATAAAATGAAGAAAATCATTTATCACATGGGTGTGTAAGCAACAAGGTACTGAAAGAGTTAAGCTAATTAGGTTTTAATAGGGACATAAATAGTTTTCCCCACATGGGAAAATCAATCCGTGTTTAATAAATGTTCACTTTAAATTATTAATACTGCAGCAGCAATTGCTCTCTATGATCAGTAGAAAAACACAGGGACTTCTATAAAAGTTAATTAAACTTGTGCACCTAGAACATTAATGCTCAATCAACACATGGAGAGAGCAGGGAGTACATCCTTAACATGAACCACTGGCAAATCACCCTGTGTGCCGAATATTTTAGACCTAGTCAGTAAAATGCACGATCAAATGCACAGTCAGTTGTGCCGAGCAGAGTTTACCATTGCATGGCTGTATTGTGCAAAGTTTTATGATGTGTCATTATTTCAGAGTCTTGAAAGGTGTCGTTTGCATTCCTTTGTATATGTCTGCATTCAATTTGATCATAGAAAACCTGAACTAGACTTCAAAGGCTCCCCTTAACAAATATAGGTAACCACAACCTTCAAGAACTGAAGATGTTTCAAACTACACTATCATAAATCAGAGAGGTCGATAAAAACCACTGGAATCTTTAAAAACATTGTACAGCCTGTAAGTAATACAATCACTAAAATAACTACGATGTCGAAATTTAAAAGGAATAAATGAAAAGACACAAATCTATAGTAGAAGTGCAGTTTTTCAGAAGGAGAACTGCATTTCTCCAATATTACTCCTTTGTCTCATTAATTATCATTGCTAAGGAGCTGAAACACTTCGAGAAAAAAACAAGCATTCGAAAAGCCAATATGGCTGCCTTTCATGTAGTAAAGCATACAAACACAGGAATGCAGAAATAGTGTGGTGGTGGTGGTAATAGATGTGATGATAATGGTAGTGGTGGTAATGGAAGTAGAACTGGTGGCAATAATGATGCCGGTGGTAATGGAGGTGGCGGTGGTAACAAAGGTAGAATTGGTGATGGTGGCAGTGCCGTTCACTAGAGTCCTGACAAAATAAATAAAAAAATATGTACTGAAGTAAGAACAAAAAAAAATAGATTGCTTTCTGTATACAATACAGGTATGGATCAAGAACTTAATGCATGTTGAGGGCGTTTTTCAGAAATAGTTCCTTGTGCATTTAATGCAAGCACTTCATATGAGGTTGAATGAAAACCCAAACAGCCAATAATGTCAGGGTGTAATACTCCTCTAGGCGGAGCCGAAGGCTGATATATATATATATATATATATGAATAATTGGTAACAATATGTGTGCATACCACTCTGCTGTCAAGCCAGACTTAAAGAGGGAGTGGCACCCAAAACGATAAACCACGTTTCCTAGAAACTAACAAACATTAATATCTATTTAACAGTACACAACTCTTTACATATTATGGAAGAGTATTTAAACCAAAGTAAATTTGTTGGGGAACCTATTTATGCTACACTGCATCTACTTTCATGGCAAATTATTTGTTACATTGCTGAAAACCTTTAGAGTATAGAAGACCATCACATGTCAATCTAAGGTACATCCTTTCAAAGTAATGCAAAGAGCAACTAATACTGCACAACAAGTTGGGCCAGACGTACTGAAGGATTGTGCAACCTTAAACCCTGTGATTCGCAAAACCCAAAGGGTGTGGAAACGCAAAATTCCTTTTTGTAGTATACTAAAACCATTTTACGACCCCCATCGAATCACAATTTGGAAGGAGCAGAACTGCCAAATTTGTATTTGTGTCAGCGGTTTGCCACCGAAATTCCTGTCACAAACCACTGACCAGTTAGGAACTCTTTAAAGGAGGCGGTAACTGATTCACAAAGGGGAAGTGGTCTCCTTGGCAACCCTTCCCCTTTAGGAATCAAGTTTGCAGCCTCGGGTTGGAGTAGGCAGTTATCCAGGGGACACACTGCCAGCTCTTTCTGATATTTTCCGAAACAGGAAAATTATTGTTTTTTAAGCAGCACCCCGGCTCCATTAGGGAACTCAGGGTACTATAAAAAACACAAACAAAAAAAAGGTTTCTAGTTTGCTCAAATAACACAGGGTTAGAGGTTAGCTGTCCCATGCAGTCCCTCACCCCTATTTCTGTAGCCAATCACGGGGGGGGGAGGTCACAAATTGCAACTGGCCTGATGAGCAAGCTGTTCTGAGACCACTTGCAAATGATGACTTAGCAAACCAACCTAACAGCACATGAGGTAGGTTCACAATATCTGAGCCCACTCGCAAAACTTTGGTGCGCAATTTGTGACCAATGTTTGCAAGAGGACTCTTAGTACATCAGGCTTTAATTTCTTTTCTCAGCAAGCGAATATAAAGGAACATTTTTAATACCGCTGTAATAATTTTGGAAAAAACAGTTGAACACATGCTTAGAGTCATACGCAGATTATTTTGTGCTTGTTACCAGACTTACCAACAGGAATTGAGTAAACTCCGCATAGGGCAAAAAACGTTTTCTGTCTTTTCCAAAGTGCAGCTGTACAAATTCAGAATCCCAGTTGAATGGAATGTGTTGATGGATTGTGGTCTGACCAAAAACCTGTTTAACATCCTCTGAAACACAAAAAGAGAAGGTTTTACCAACATTAAATAAAAAGAGGGTCTACGCCTTACCTGGTGCAGAACAGTTGATGAATGTGTAAAAGTATATGTAGAATGTGGCTAGTGAGAAGCAGAGGGTTCAACCAGTTTTACTTAGGGATGTTGACAGATACATATAGGACAGACTGGAGTGGGTTCTGGCAGAAGATATGACACTAGCTTTAAAAACATTATAGAATTATGGCTATGGCACAAAAGATCTTTGTTTCACTAGACAGATTTGAAACTATGACTACTATCATATGGTGTTAAATTGATTTTGGGGGAGCTATTCTCATGGACTGCATTCTATGCATGTGTGTGATGTATTCAGTGTTTCCACCATACAAGTCATGTCTGTCTCAGGATATTTTTAGGTCTCGCCTGGCGTTGCAGCGCACATGCGCTGCTCGCTCTGCGAGGGCTTCTTGTGATCAATACAGTTTGAGAAGTGGAGTTTCGGCTCCGCTCGTGCTTTCGATTGGTTTTCGTCATCGGTTATGGTAAACGGTGTTTTTTGATTGTTAGTGAGGCTTTTTAGTCCCTTCTGGTTACCGCCCTGTCCTCTTTTTGCCCCGCCCACCCAGACTGGATCGTTTACTGGCGGAGTTACATGGTCTCCTTTATGAGTCTGTAAGAACTCTTTTTTTTGCATTTTCAGTGCGGTCCGCTTCGGCCGCGCTTGTGTATTTACTTAATTATTTTCACGCGTTCCGCTTCGGCCGCTCTTGTGAATTTAATTAATTATTTAATCGCACAAGCACGGTCCGAATCGGCCACGCTTGTGTATTTAATTAATTATTTAATCGCACAAGCGCAGTCCGCTTCTGCCGCGCTTGTGTACGGAAGCGCTTGTGTATTTAATTAATAATTTTTTCGCACATGCGCGGTCTGCTTCGGCCGTGCTTGTTTTGTTTCTGCAATGACGTGGTCATCGAGGTGCTAAAGCTCCCGCTAGCCCCTGGCCATTCAGAGACTCGAACAAAATGTGCTCTAACAGACCTCTAAGTGAGACACTTGGGTGGAACAGAAAATAAAAGACTTCCCTCAACCTCTGCAGTTTGCTGCTCTCAGCTCAAAGCTGGCAAAATGCGGATGCCGCTGACTTTGTTCCAGTGTAGGCGAATTTCACTAGGACAAGGTCAGCACGTTTCACTGAGGGCGGCGCTGATCCTAGATTAACAGTGATGGCTGCCAAATCAGGTTTCCACATGGATCCCCCTCATTTCCAGCGCTGGTCTAAACTGAAAAGAAATGTCACCAGCTGTGTTCGTAACATTATTTAATGCACTACAGAGATAATGTACAAAGTGAACAAACTGTAATGACTCCTGCAGGTATTAACACTCATTAAAGCCAATAGGTCTCGCCTTTCGATGACGGTACCCAACCATTTGGCTTTGCTAAAGTTTTTTGATGATGCATTCTGCATTGAAGAAAAAAAAAGGAAACAATTGTTTGCTGTTGCACTACAGCAAGACCGCACATGTCAGTCACCATGCATGCACGCGTGGCCTTTTTGTTTTAACTTTTAATTTACTTTTCTGAGATAGCAGACACCACTGTTGAAGCACTAAATGTAAAAAAGGGTGTGTGAAAGTGCATTAAAGAAAACAGGAGCAACCTAGTAGCACATTGCAGGTAGAGGGCGCCCCCCAAAAAAACAAGCATTTGCAATGCAATAGGTATCACAATTGCCAGATTTTGAGCTATTGGCATTGAAAATGACAATGCCTTTTATGTATGTGTTTAAAAAACCTGCAATAATAAAAGGCATTGCCATTTACAATACCAATAGGTCAAAGTTTCTAAAATGCGAGACCTATTGCATTGCAAATGCTTGTTGTATTTGACATGCATGTTCCCAGTCTTGTGACTGGTAGGTTATGTAGATCACAGTTACAACATTAATACATAGAAAGACAATCCAATAGCTTACATGAACAATCTAAGAAGTATGAATAATTACTATTTTTAATATTCATCTTTTAAATGATTTCCATATTTAGCCGCCGACAAATCTTTCACTGCTCACAATTACCTCAAAGTCTTTCTTTTTAACAGTTTCCTTTAGAAGGGTGGGTCAGGGCTCTTATTAGCATAATGACTGTCTTTATTTAAGAGGGAGAAGTCCAAATTCCACTCTTACTTGCTTCATTTTGTCTCACTGGCGCATTTCGACTTCCCTTTTTTGCCTTCAGCCCACTTCTAACCACACCATTCCGCTCAAGACACAGATCAGCAGTTAACTCTGTATTATACAAGTTTAGTGCTGAACCATGCAGTTTTTGTGCCTCAAACAAATCAAAAAGGAAGCAGTATTTTTTTATTTAGATGATTTATCAGCATTGAAATGGATGTTATCATTATTCGGCATTATAGTTAAAACTAGTGCTTTTGGAACGGTCTCCCAGATGCCCTTCTGAAGAGACTTCGAGCGGTGGGTGGGCACTGCCCTTAAAAGGCATGCAAGTAGTTTTTTATGCCCCATTCAGTGTAGCTTTAAACCCATTACCTATGGGGTACTCCAGGGCTTCCCCCAGTAAGTACCACTCTGTTTAATCTCTATGTTGCCCCAGAGACTGCACTAAACCGTTCCATTGCTCTGACCTTATTTGCTTACGTTGATGACACAAAATTAGTTCTTCATCACAACAGAAACCGTGATGCCATTTAAGGCCAGTTCAGAGACTGCCTGTGCTCTGTTGCACAATGGATGGACTCAAATTCTCTTCAGCTATACTCTTCCAAGAGAGGAGTGTTAGTATCTGCGCTATAGTCCTTCAGGAGCCCAGATAGAAATAGGTGACACCCCTATTGTCTGTTTCTTCTGCTTGTAATCTTGAAGTTAGTTTTGATCTTCAACTTACTTTTGAAGAACAGGGCTCTAAACTGACATCTTCTTGCTGTTTAAAGTGCTGAGGTAAGTTCTGTCTGTACTTCCTTTGAATGCTATAATAGTATAGTCCAGACCCTGATTCTTTCACGTCTGGTGTACTGTAATTCTCCATTCTAGGGAATTCCTAAATACTTGTCACAACTCCTCCAGCTCATTTAGTATTTTATTCAGGTGCTCATCTCTTTCGGGGCTGAAAAAAACCCTTTATATTTCATCTCATTTTAAATCTCTCCATTGGCTTTCAATTTCTCAAAGCGCCACTTTGAATTGCTCTGTATGTGCCATTCTTGAGCCAGGCATACTCTACATTTAGTATTATTTTCTCGTTAGTGCCCTCCACATACTAATAATGCTTTGATTCCACTCATCTGCTTAGAGTTACTAAAATCCGAAGTGCAAGGGAAGGTAGCAGAACATGTACTTACATTAAGGCTAAGACCTAGACCACCTTGGCACATAGTGTCCGCTCTACCCTCTCTCTCATTAGGGGAGAGCATGTGCTAGTATCTCGCTTACGAGACACTATTGTTTACAAAAAGGGCTTGAAGCCCGTCCATTGCTCACCATTTGTGCACTTCTGCATCACTCTTCCTTGCAGCATTCCTAATTGGCTAGTCCAGCTGAAACGTCACTTCTGATGCTTGCTGTGGAGCATGGACCATGCACATATTGATTCAACTTAATCAGTGACCGTTCGCTGATCCCGACGTGATTGAGATACTATTTCTTCCCCCTCCCAATCCTGCTGCTTCCACTGTAGCACTTATTTTCACTCGTTGCCAGTTCCTCCTCATTGTTGCCTGCTCTTGTGTCGCTTACTGCTTGCACCCACCCTTCCCTCTCCCCTCCGGAGCCTGAGAGGCGAAGCTCTGGCTGTGCCAAAACAAGCAGTCCGGCATATTCTGCAATTTTTTTTTTGCTATCTCAACGTCTTTCTCATTAAAGTCATACAAATCTGGCCATCTATGCACATTATCCATTTTTATGTGCTTCAAGTAACTGCGTTGACTAACTGTATAGTCGGTTCAGAAGAGTTTTGAAAATGTTTGTGCAAAATTGTGACTGAGGGAAGTTTGAAAAGATGCCGGAGGCAGCCTCAGCCGCCCCTTCCCCATTTCTGTTCTAGAGTTGAGTTGAAGGCCAGACCTGTCAGCCCAGTTTTCTGCTTGGTTTTGGTTGTTAGGTTTCAGTGGGAAATGGCTCCATCTTTAGAGGTATATGTCAGTTTGCACACCGTTGTGATGCATCGTTTTTTCTTCCCATTTGTCGGACTATCTGCTAAATTATACAGATTGAGTTGAATCAGTCTCGGGTTTTCCATGGAAAAGTTTGCAAAAATATAACCCAGACTACTGGAAAATGCTGTGGTGTCATTTGTATGGCAGATAACACTCGCATGGGGAGCAAAGCAGAAGCTTGCGTGAGTAATGGCGGCAATAGGTGGGTTTATAGTGGTTTTCTGTAGTACGAACTGTATCATTGTTTGCACTCAGTGTTTAAATATGTAAAGTACCCTGACACTGAAAGTACAAGTAAACGTGTGCAGTAAATTCTTGGGTACTGACATTCAGTGTTCCATCTATATCCTTGGTAGAACTATCAGTTTTATGTCTCCGCATGCCCATTAAAGCCAAATGTGCAGTTCTATAAATGTGCGTTACAGGTATCGGCGGGCATCATGTCTGAAAAAACATTGACAAAGCTAATAGATCTCGCATAGGTGAGACCGATTGGCTTTGCCAGTGCATGTTTTTATGAAGCTTCTGAAAAAGTATCTCTTTGCTACAGGTTAATTAGTTGCTGTGAGGTCATACATTATCTGTATTTTCTCCTGCATGTCTCCAATGTGAAAACAATGAATAACACCTGTGAAACAAAAATAGAACAACAGATTAGGGCTTCAAGTTCCTTACCACAAAGCAATGGTGTTCTACTTGAAAAAAATGACAATGAATGGGTGATTGTGTTGGTTTCTCTGTGCAGTCTGAAGTCTGGGCATCTTCCAGACGAAATCAAACAGATGTGTTAGAGTCATTTAGAAAAGAAAATGAGTGGGCATGGGGAGAGAGGGCAACTGAGACAGTGAAGATGGTTGTTCAGCTACATCGTAATGAAGGATCGCCCTGAACAGAAGTAGTGTAGGAGAGAGAAACAAGGAGCTGGCTACAATATTTGCAACTAATGTAAGGACGTATAATATATCTCATATGCTGAGATGAGCGGTAATAATCAGAGCTAAAAGGATATAAATGCCACCACCTTTGATTGTCAATTTCTATAGACTCAGAGGTAGTAAGTACCATTGTGAGAAAGCTTGCTGATTAGCAATTAAAGAGCATGATTTACATCAAGCTGACACATTTATGACAAATACAGCATCATAGCAATATAAAGCGAAGATGCTTTTAAAAACTGAAATTAGGAACTGTGGCAAACCACAATTCTCTTGATAATTAAAATAAACTTAGTGTACTACTTACAGGTTTATTAATGCTGAAGTGGTTAAGTGCCACACAATCTAGTACTTAGTTTTTGGTTGTCCTAATACACTTTATGGGCCCCAGTCATAATATATACAGAAAGCTATGTTGAATAGGAGGAAAGGACCATGAAGATCTCACACACGTCTTAATGCAGCATAGAGAAAAAACAAAACCTTGAACGATACTGCAAATTAAGATTGGTGTGGTTTCTCAGAAAACATCTGCATACAGGCCTTGACAAAAAAAAAAAACAGTCCATCCCATTGGCTACGTCAAAGTCTTAAGAGGAGTACTGTTCTGCCCAATACAAGTAGTTTCAGCATAAGCAGCTTTTCAAATACTTCTGCATTTCTGAGTTTATGACCAAATTTAGTAAGTGTAATATATATATATATATATATATATTCACTGAAAAAACCATAGGTTTCAGACACGTTATAGTTAGAAATTAGCATTTAAAAAACCTTTGAAATTCACTGAAAAAACCATAGGTTTCAGACACGTTATAGTTAGAAATTAGCATTTAAAAACCTTTGAAATTCACTGAAAAAACCATAGGTTTTAGGGACAGTTATAGTTAGTTGGACATTGCACTCGTACAAAACCCGTGAAATTCCCCCGTTATAGTTAGTTCAGCTAACTATAACTCGCGCCCCACAATGCACTGCTGATGACGTCACATATTACATCACTCATGACATGGTCAGTGACATCACTGATGACATCTCAAATGACATCACTGATGACATCATGCAGTGACTGTGTGTTTCTATAAAGTTTAAATATGTTTAATATATATGCCAAGGTGTATTGAATAATGAGTGGGTGTATAAGTGTCTGGATGGATGATTTACTAGGTGCGTGACTGACTCTATAAGTGAGTGATTAAACGTATCTTACTAAATGCATGGGTTAGTGACTAAACTGTGTGAATGTCTTTATCCGTCTGTTGGTGTGTAAGTGGCTGCATGGGTTTGTAAATAGCTACATGAGTGTCTATGAGTTATTGATTGGTTGTCTGAGTATCTGTATGGGTGCCTGAGTGTTTGTGTGGATGGGGTGTGTGTGACTGCACATAGATGTATCAGTGGGTGATTCACTGGGTGCATGGTTTCAAGAGTGCATCTGTGATGGACTGTATGGGTGGGGGAGTGTGTGTATGGGTGTGTTAGTGAGTGAATGTATATCTCAGTGGTACTTGTGTGAGTAACTACATATGTGAAAGGCAGTATATAAGTGAGAGTGTGTGATTGTGAGAGTG
This sequence comes from Calotriton arnoldi, assembly GCA_963921515.1. Taxonomy (NCBI): domain Eukaryota; kingdom Metazoa; phylum Chordata; class Amphibia; order Caudata; family Salamandridae; genus Calotriton; species Calotriton arnoldi. The sequence goes on from CAWUFW010023573.1 coordinate 32,822, forward strand.
GCTGCATGGATGAGTGTGTGCTTGTATCAGTGATTGTATAAGAGCGTAATAATGTGCTAGTATTTGTATGAGTAAGTGAGCTGGTGTGTGTATAACTGTGTAGGCGAGTAAATGGCAGTGTGATTAATTATTTGCATGACTGACTAGGTGTGTGAGTACCTCTATGGATGACTGGCGGTGTGTGAGTGTCTATGTAGGTGTATGAGTGCAATGATAGTCCTGTACTGAGTGACCGTAAGTATGAGTGACTGTACGGGTGAGTGAGTGGATGTGTGTGTAGACCTAAGAATCAGTGAGTGGGTATGTAGTTATTGGTGTTGGAGTGTCTATGGTTTTGAGAATGGCAGTCTGTAATTTACAGTGGGTGTATCAAAAGTTATATTAGGGTGTGAGAAGATGCATGAAATTATCACATAGATGATGTCATCAGTGATGTCATTTGAGATGTCATCAGTGATGTCACTGACCATGTCATGAGTGATGTAATATGTGACGTCATCAGCAGTGCATTGCAGGGGCGCGAGTTATACTTAGCTGAACTAACTATAACGGGGGAATTTCACGGGTTTTGTACGAGCGCAATGTCCAACTAACTATAACTGTCCCTAAAACCTATGGTTTTTTCAGTGAATTTCAAAGGTTTTTTAAATGCAAATTTCTAACTATAACGTGTCTGAAACCTATGGTTTTTTCAGTGAATTTCAAAGGTTTTTTAAATGCTAATTTCTAACTATAACGTGCCTGAAACCTATGGTTTTTTCAGTAAATTTCAAAGGTTTTTTAAATGCTAATTTCTAACTATAACGTGTCTGAAACCTATGGTTTTTTCAGTGAATTTCAAAGGTTTTTAAATGCTAATTCCTAACTATAACGTGCCTGAAACCTATGGTTTTTTCAGTGAATTTCAAAGGTTTTTTAAATGCTAATTCCTAACTATAACATGTCTGAAACCTATGGTTTTTTTCAGTGAATTTCCAAGGTTTTGTAAATGACAATTTTTAAATGTATTAATTGTTATCTTTATTTTTTTGATACTGATTTACTACATTTTTTTTAAACTATTTTTTAAATTACATTGTAATTACATTATACATTACAAAATATACTCTCAGAATGAATTACTTTAGTTTAAATTCTTTGCAAATAGGCAATAGACTTTTAAGTACAGTAGTTACAGTTGTTGCAATGGGCAACACAATTTCAAACACAATGCAACATTGAGCTCAATGTGAATTTCTAGTTAAATGCAATTAGTTACTTTATGGATTACTTTTCTAACCACAGGACTGGATCCTAGATTCAGTCCTGGGACATCTCCTGTAAACAGTTGAGTAAAAGCGTTTTGGTTACAGTACTGATTTTTAAGGAATATTATTGTATTTTAAAAAGTTGACACTTAGAAACTTTTTCACATAGAATCACCAATGTTATCCTATGGCAGGAAATTCACTTAGCAGGTAAGTAGTGTTATCGTTACTTTTTCTTACTCAGTGGTGGATCCTGGATCCAGCACTGGTCCATCTCCTGTAAACAGTTGAAAGAATGCGTTTAAGTCATACAGGCGATTTTTAAGGAATATTTGTAGGTTGTGAAAATCGACACTTTGAAACTTTTCTGCTGAAAACCAGACAATGGATTCCTATGGAAGGAAATACAAGTTACTGGTAAGTACGGTTAGAATTACTTTTCAGGGTCAGTGCTGGGCTAAAAGATGCAGCACTGGGTTCTCTCCTGATAACAGGTGAGTAAATCGGAATTCGTATTTCGGCTGATTTTAGAGGAATATTATAAAGTTCCAAAACTCCACACTTAGAAGAATTTCCAAGTGAAACCAGTCAATGTTAGCCTATGGAAGGAAATTCAAGTTACTGGTAAGTACGGTTAGAATTACTTTTCAGGGTCAGTGCTGGGCTAAAAGATGCAGCACTGGGTTCTCTCCTGATAACAGGTGAGTAAATCGGAATTCGTAGTTCGGCTGATTTTAGAGGAATATTTGCACAATGGTGAAGGAAGGGGGTGGGCCTGAGGTGACATGTCTGCAAACACGCCCTGTGGCGCGTTTTAAGTTGGAGAATTAATTTCTCCTCAATCCCGAGGGTCCCTAGGGGCCAACTAGCCCACCAGGTACCTCCAGTATGCGCCAGAGAGCTGCGTTGCAGAGAGGTGTTCAGAGGCCACGCCCCTTTTGCACCTCTCTGCAACGCAGCTCTGTGGTGCTTTCTGGACGTACCTGGTGGGCTAGTTGTCCCCAGGGACCCTCAGGATTGAAGGGGATTTAATTCCCCATCTTAAAACACGCCACGGGGCCTGTTTGCACACATGTCATCTCAAGCCCCGCCCTCCCTTCACCACTGTGCAAACGTGCCCCGTGGCGCGTTTTAAGTCGGGGGATTAACTCCCCTTCAATCCGGAGGGTACCTGGGGTGCAACCAGCCCACCAGCTCCCTCCATTATGCGCCACAGAGCTGCGTTGCAGAGGAGTAAAAGGGGCGTGGCCTCAGAACACCTCTCTGCAACGCAGCTCCCTGGCGCATACTGGAGGTTCCTGGTGGGCTAGTTGGCCTCCAGGGACCCCCAGTATTCAAGGGGAATTCGTTCTCCATCTGCAAACGCGCCAGGGGCGCGTTTGCAGAGTGGTGAAAGAAGGGGCGTGGCCTCCGGCGCGATGCCGTTTTTTTCTTCTTTTTTTAAAGAAGGGGGCTGTGTGGCCCCCTTTTTCTAATTTATTGGTCCTGGGGACCCCATCCCCAGGGCCTGCCCCCTATTTATTTAAAAAAAAAAACAATTTGGAAGGGGCCGCGTGGCCCCCTCCCGAGGCCTTAATCGGCCCCGGGGACCCCATCCCCCAGGGCATGGCCTTTTCTTTTAAATTTTTATTGTTTTGGAGGGGGCTGCGTTGCCCCCTCCTCAGGCCACTTATGGCCCCGGGGACCCCATCCCCGGGCCGGCCTTTGTTTTTTTTTTTTTATTTTGGGGAAGGGGGCCGCGTGGCCTCCTCCCGGGCCACTACTTGCCCCGGGGACCCCATCCCCCGGGGCTGGCCCTCTCCGTTGGGGACTGTGGGGGTCCCCAATCCCCCACAGTCCCGCCGGCTCCCGCGTCCCTTGGGAGCCGGCATTGCTTTTCCACATGGGGAGCTGCTAAGATGCAGCTCCCCATGTGGAAAGCAGTTTGCTTTGGATATTGGAGCGAGAGCAGGTTTCCTGCTCTCGCTCTAATATCCAAAGCCGTTTGCTATGACAGGACGGGAGCCGCGAGGCTCCCGTCCTGTCATAGCAAACTACAGTGTCCCGGGGTTAGGCACCCCGGGACACTGCAGGAGCCGGCCCTGGGGGTGGCGGTCCCCAGGGCCATCAAGGGCTCCAAGAGGGGCCGCGCGGCCCTCCCTTGAATTGCACAGCCCCGGGAGGTGGTGGTCCCCGGGCTCTGGGGTCCGTAACGGACCCCCACATTGAAATATTTAGTGCCCCGGGAGGTGGCGGTCCTCGGGGCTGCGGGAGGGCCGAGAGCCCTCCCGCATCATTTTTTATTAAAGCCCCGGGGGTGGTGGTCCCCGGGGCTTGGGGGCCTTAGAGGCCCCCACATCATAAAACTTAACCCTCCCTTGCCCTCGGGACTTGGCCCACCCGGGGCCAATTACCAAAGAAGCGCGGAGGCCGCGCTCGTTTTTTTATCGGCAGGATCAGCGCACCGTAAGCGCATCCTGCCGATTAAAAAAACAATTTGGAAGGGGGCCGCGTGGCCCCCTCCCGAGGCCTTAATCGGCCCCGGGGACCCCATCCCCAGGGCATGGCCTTTTTTTAAATTTTTATTGTTTTGGAGGGGGCTGCGTTGCCCCCTCCTCAGGCCACTTATGGCCCCGGGACCCCATCCCCGGGCCGACTTTGTTTTTTTTTTTTTTTTTAAATTTTGGGGAAGGGGGCCGCGTGGCCCCCTCCCGGGCCACTACTTGCCCCGGGGACCCCATCCCCCGGGCTGGCCCTCTCCGTTGGGGACTGTGGGGGTCCCCAATCCCCCACAGTCCCGCCGGCTCCCGCGTCCCTTGGGAGCCGGCATTGCTTTCCACATGGGGAGCTGCTAAGATGCAGCTCCCCATGTGGAAAGCAATTTGCTTTGGATATTGGAAGCGAGAGCAGGCTTCCCTGCTCTCGCCTAATATCCAAAGCAGTTTGCTATGACAGGACGGGAGCCGCGAGGCTCCCGTCCTGTCATAGCAAACTACAGTGTCCCGGGGTTAGGCACCCCGGGACACTGCAGGAGCCGGCCCTGGGGGTGGCGGTCCCCAGGGCCATCAAGGGCTCCAAGAGGGGGCCGCGCGGCCCCCTCCCTTGAATTGCACAGCCCCGGGAGGTGGTGGTCCCCGGGCTCTGGGGTCCGTAACGGACCCCCACATTGAAATATTTAGTGCCCCGGGAGGTGGCGGTCCCGGGCTGCGGGAGGGCCGAGAGCCCTCCCGCATCATTTTTATTAAAGCCCCGGGGGTGGTGGTCCTCGGGGCTTGGGGCCTTAGAGGCCCCCACATCATAAAACTTAACCCTCCCTTGCCCCCGGGACTTGGCCCACCCGGGGGCCAATTACCAAAGAAGCGCGGGAGGCCGCGCTTCGTTTTTTTTTTCGGCAGGATCAGCGCACCGTAAGCGCATCCTGCCGATTTAAAAAAAAAAAAAATTGGGGGCCCTGGGGTCCTTGTAGGACCCCTGAGCAGGCCTAGGGGTCAGGGTGTTTCTACCCTGCCCCTTTTGCGTATTGCGCACTTTTTTACTGCTTTCTTGTTCCTCGGTTCTACCGAGGAACAAGATGGCTGCCAACACTTCCTGGTTTGGAGTGTTGACAGCCAATTAGCATGCAGCTCGTGGTCGTGAGGGTGCGCGGATCCTCCGTGCCTCTAAATATCGAAACTTTTATTTTGGATTTTCTCAGCAACTAATGAACGGATTTACACCATTTTTAAAAAGGGTGCTTTCTGAACCAAGCACTACTTTTTTGCCAAATTTGGTGTAATTCCGTTCAGCAGTTTTTGCTGTAGCCTTGCATAAAGTTTCCTATGGGAAAACGATTTTTTCACTCTTATTTTTTTAATTTCTCCGCAACTACTGAACGGATTGACACAATTTAAAAAAAATGGTCGCTTTCTGAACCAAGCGCTACCTTTTTGCAAAATTTGGTGTAATTCCGCTCAGCAGTTCGAGCTGTAGCCGTGGCAAAAATTTCCTATGGGAATTAACATGGAGAAAACGCGTTTTGGGACCCCCCTTTTTTCTCGGCCCCCGCTTGACGAATCAACCCGAGACTTTCAGGGTAGGAGCGGAGCGGCGCGCCCCAACAAGTTGGAAACTTTCGCGAAGATTCGTCAACCGGCGCAAGAGTTATTTCAAATAGAATGTTGCGGATTTCCTATGGATAAAGGTCCTAACTATAACTATCTACTGGCGACCGCCAGTAGATTATATATATATCACACAATTGGGAAAGTAACTTTAAAATAAAAGCGATTGTTCTAGTCATCCACTGAAGTCAATAAAAGGTTAACAAAGACCTTGACTAATGACTGCCTAAAGAAGTCTTCAGCACGTGGGAGGTCTAGGAAGGATAATGGATTCACTAAAAACTGTACCTTTGTGTCAATTTAATCCTAGCTAATGTTTTAAACACTTCTTCCAAGCAAATAATTGAAATTTAGTATGAATAAATGGTATTCTCAGTTCAGGCTGGAGATTAATTCAGTCAAAGTTTGAAAGTGAAAAGATGGCACCAAACAATACCTTGTGTAAATTGAGTCAAAAGATGATATGCTAGTTTTAGATGGGGACAGAAGAGAGGGATAAATGCCAACTGATCTTTTCAAGAAAGCAACTCCTGTTTCTAGGCATGTTGGAAGCAGAATCTGCTCTTCTGTGGCTGGTTTAGCACTGATAGCCCACTACCTAGTATGCTGGCACATAGTTCTCAAGTTCGTTCTCTTGCATCATGGCGTTCAAACCAGGAATATTGTCGTGCGTCGTGTGCATTCTTAAATATTTCCTGTTTTCAGTTTCTATTTTTGGTAAAATCTTGTGGGGTTTTTTCAGTGTTTCCAAGTGATTTCAATACTTTAAAAAACAGTGGTTATCAGTGGTTACACATTTTCGCGCCACTAAAAATAACAGAAACAGTGTTTTTCCCATATGGAACGTTTTACATTTATTATTGCTTGCTTTCTGCACTGAGTGCATGGTATATAGACAGTGTACGTACAGTGTATATGAGGTCCAAATACATTTTTACAAATCAAACTTATTGTAGTACACCACACAATACTTCTTCAGTGAGTCCTTGGTCATGCACGCTCGCTCCTTTCCATGTAAACTTTTATCTGTGAAAAGGCCCTCTCAACATTGGCAGTTGAGATGGGCAACGCCAAATCAGCCAGTACACAATTTGCTACCTCTGGCTACTGACATAGCTTTCAGTACCAATACAGGTGCACCTGAAAATTGCGATTCTATGGGACAGGTTCTGCAACAAATGCTTTGAACTGGGCGCATATGCCCTCCGAGTTATTGAAGAGGTCAAAAATGAAACAGCACTTTTGAAAGTCCAGAGAAAATTCCCCTTTACGGAAGGGATCTAGAACTTGTGCAGAGTACCTCAGTGAGGCTTCATTGACTTCAAATGCCATGGCTGGTGAAGGGAGATTTCTATGCATCATTCCAAGCCATTTCTCACACACTGTAAAATAAAATTTCCTGAATTGCTCCTCAACATTTCTTTGCTTACCAAGTGGCAAGCACTCTAACATGGAACATGTTGCAGTGCCAAACTCACTAAAAGTGTCGCTCAGCCTACTCTCAAGGAGATGTTTCACATCTACACCAATTACGCTCAACACTTGGTAGACAAGAGTGTTTTCAGACTCTAGTTTTCTTTTATTATGTCCACTACAGCAGTCATGTTTTCCTGTAAAAATCTAAGAATGCAGTAGAGTGTACTTTTTTCCAAGTCACTATCAATATGCGACCGAAGATACTTACATTTCTTGCCTTTGGCATCATCACTTAGCAAAAATCTGTAAACAGTTGCCACATGGATAATATAGCATTCACGGCCTCCAGGACTGAGAACCACCAGCTAAATGACACAGTTGGGATTACTCTTTCTTTGATGCCATGCAAAGCACAAAATGAGAAATATTTGCCTTTTAGTTCATGTGCATAACAAAACAGTGCACCAGAATGGACTAAAAAAATCAATAGCATTCTTCATTAACTCTGAAGATTGTAAAGATGCTTTCAGCATACCATCTAGCAAGTGCCAAGGATCTCTTAGAGGGAAGCACTTCAGCTCAGGTATCGATTTCGACAGGTCATCACACAACGTTTTCATATACCTAGCTCAATCACTGCAAATACAAACAATATCACTCCAATCTTTGAACTTAGTAAGAACTTTTTGCAGCAGCATTCCAAGTGACACTGCGTTCCATGTTTTCCAAAAGCCTGGTGTCATGTTTTCACCACTATCCCAGATGATTGGTGACAGCACTCTTTTCACATATACCTGTCACTACACCTTGCAATGAATGTTTAAAGCCTGGGGTGTTTGGCAATTCCCCTACTATCAATACTGACTCGTTAGAAAAGGGAGCTGATGTATCAAGGGGTTTTACCCATTCACTGTGGGTAAATGTGATGGGACATATTGGGAAAGATTCTTATGAAACCAGCCATTTTAACTATCAGTGAAAGAATCAAACGCAGCCAAAATATCAAATATGATTTTGTGATTTCCTGATTCTCTACAGTTTATAAAATAATTAAACAAGACCTAAAACATGCTTCTAAACCCTGCATCTTTAGACCAAAGACCACAAAACTGAAAAACGCAAAAAGGAAGAGGAAACAATATATTAGTGACATCCATAAACAACAAAACTCGAGCAGAATAATGTTAGCCCAGTCTTTTGTTGCTGCTGAACAAGTTACTAAAGCGATACAAAAGGGGATGATGGACGGAACGTTTGAGCCAATCAAACACTCACCCCCAGTCAACTGATCTGGGTTTAATCCATCATCATTCTTTAGCTCACTCCACCACCCCAGTTCAGACATGGCCATATGCAAATCAGTCTGACCCTGTGCCTCATGGGAACAGTCCAGCTCGAACTGCCAAGCCATGTCTTCCTGGACCGGAAACAAGCATCCTAGGACCGGTTTCTGGCATTTCAGCCGTCATCAGCCAGGCTTGCTTGAATCCAGTGGCAAAGTGAGCAAGGGACCCATGTCTGGGCATACTCGCCAACTTAGGGCGACCAAAGCGATACAAAGGGGATGATGGACGGAACGTTTGAGCCAATCAAACACTCACCCCAGTCAACTGATCTGGGTTTAATCCATCATCATCTTTAGCTCACTCCACCACCCCAGTTCAGACATGGCCATATGCAAATCAGTCTGACCCTGTGCCTCATGGGAACAGTCCAGCCCGAACTGCCAAGCCATGTCTTCCCTGGACCGGAAACAAGCATCCTAGGACCGGTTTCTGGCATTTCAGCCGTCATCAGCCAGGCTTGCTTGAATCCAGTGGCAAAGTGAGCAAGGGACCCACGTCTGGGCTGGACTGTTCCCATGAGGCACAGGGTCAGACTGATTTGCATATGGCCATGTCTGAACTGGGGTGGTGGAGTGAGCTAAAGAATGGTGATGGATTAAACCCAGATCAGTTGACTGGGGGTGAGTGTTTGATTAGCTCAAGCGCTCCGTCCATCATCCCCTTTGGTATCGCTTTGTTCGCCCTAAGTTGGCAGGGTATGCCCAGACGTGGGTCCCTTGCTCACTTTGCCACTGGATTCAAGCTAGCCTGGCTGATGACGGCTGAATAGCCAGAAACCGGTCCCAGGATGCTTGTTTCCCGGTCCAGGGAAGACATGGCTTGGCAGTTCGGGCTGGACTGTTCCCATGAGGCACAGGGTCAGACTGATTTGCATATGGCCATGTCTGAACTGGGGTGGTGGAGTGAGCTAAAGAATGGTGATGGATTAAACCCAGATCAGTTGACTGGGGTGAGTGTTTGATTAGCTCAAGCGCTCCGTCCATCATCCCCTTTGGTATCGCTTTGTTCGCCCTAAGTTGGCAGGGTATGCCCAGACGTGGGTCCCTTGCTCACTTTGCCACTGGATTCAAGCTAGCCTGGCTGATGACGGCTGAATAGCCAGAAACCGGTCCCAGGATGCTTGTTTCCGGTCCAGGGAAGACATGGCTTGGCAGTTCGGGCTGGACTGTTCCCATGAGGCACAGGGTCAGACTGATTTGCATATGGCCATGTCTGAACTGGGGTGGTGGAGTGAGCTAAAGAATGGTGATGGATTAAACCCAGATCAGTTGACTGGGGGTGAGTGTTTGATTAGCTCAAGCGCTCCGTCCATCATCCCCTTTGGTATCGCTTTGTTCGCCCTAAGTTGGCAGGGTATGCCCAGACGTGGGTCCCTTGCTCACTTTGCCACTGGATTCAAGCTAGCCTGGCTGATGACGGCTGAATAGCCAGAAACCGGTCCCAGGATGCTTGTTTCCGGTCCAGGGAAGACATGGCTTGGCAGTTCGGGCTGGACTGTTCCCATGAGGCACAGGGTCAGACTGATTTGCATATGGCCATGTCTGAACTGGGGTGGTGGAGTGAGCTAAAGAATGGTGATGGATTAAACCCAGATCAGTTGACTGGGGGTGAGTGTTTGATTAGCTCAAGCGCTCCGTCCATCATCCCCTTTGGTATCGCTTTGTTCGCCCTAAGTTGGCAGGGTATGCCCAGACGTGGGTCCCTTGCTCACTTTGCCACTGGATTCAAGCTAGCCTGGCTGATGACGGCTGAATAGCCAGAAACCGGTCCCAGGATGCTTGTTTCCGGTCCAGGGAAGACATGGCTTGGCAGTTCGGGCTGGACTGTTCCCATGAGGCACAGGGTCAGACTGATTTGCATATGGCCATGTCTGAACTGGGGTGGTGGAGTGAGCTAAAGAATGGTGATGGATTAAACCCAGATCAGTTGACTGGGGGTGAGTGTTTGATTAGCTCAAGCGCTCCGTCCATCATCCCCTTTGGTATCGAACAAGTTACTAAGCTTCGGTAACGATATATCTGTAAGAGACATAAATTAGTTATAGATACCTTACCTTTAGAATTACCCCCAGGCGTCAGACTGGATCCGGAGAATTTTTTCGTCAGCAGTACCCCTGCGTGTCGAAAGGCGTCGTGGTCGCCGGGATGACGTTGCGGTAGCTACTTAGACGCCGCCCTCACGCGCTGACATCAGTTCTTTTATACGACATTCCACGCAGAAGCGCAGAGCCATGCAAGACGCTGACCACTGGTGCACAAAACTAGGGCCCTGAAAAGGATTTCCTGACGCTAGAAGTCAGTTGCAGGGAGGATGGGTGGGGCAGTAAGGAATCTATAACTAATCTATGTCTCTTACAGATATATCGTTACCGAAGGTAAGTAACTTGTTCATCTGAAAGAGACAATTAGTTATAGATTCCTTACCTTTAGAATAGATACCCCAGCAATACCAACCCCGGAGGTGGGTCTGTGAACCAAGTTCACACCAGAAAGTCCTGGAGAATAGAACGGCCAAAGAAGCCGTCTCTCCGGACTTGGCTGTCCAGGCAGTAGTGTTTTGTGAACGTGTGCAGAGATGCCCACGTAGCTGCCTGACAGATGTCATTGAGGGGGACTCCCCGTCCCAAAGCAGTGGTAGCTGCCGTCACCCTGGTGGAATGGGCGCGCAATCCCACTGGAGGCTCCTTCTTTGCCAAAGAGTAGCAAGCTTTAATGCACAAAACGACCCACCTAGAAATGGTCCATTTGTGCACGGCCCGACCTTTTTTGGTGCCCAAGTAGCCAACAAAGAGCTGGTCATCCACCTGGAATTGCTTGGTGCGATACAAATAAAATGAAAGCGCACGTTTTGGATCCAGACGGTGGAGCCTCTCTTCCTCCTTAGAAGGATGCGGAGGCGGAAAGAAGGTGGGCAAAGTGATGGTTTGACCAATGTGGAAAGCAGTAACCACTTTGGGAAGAAAAGAGGGTCAAGTTCGAAGGACAACTTTGTCCAGATGAACGGCCAGAAAAGGAGGTTTTGAAGAAAGAGCCTGGAGCTCACTCACCCTGCGAGCAGGGGTGATGGCAACCAGAAAGGCAGTCTTTAAAGTGAGACGTCTGAGAGGACAGTTATGTAGCAGCTCAAAGGGAGCGCACGTAAGATAAGTAAGAACCAGGTTCAAGTCCCACTGAGGCATTACGAAGGGAACAGGAGGAAAAAGATGAGTAATGCCCTTAAGAAAGCGATTTACAACAGGGGACTTGAAAAGGGAAGGCTGATCAGGAAGCCAAAGAAAGGCTGAAATGGCGGAGAGATAGCCCTTAAGAGTGCCCAGAGCAGAGCCCTGCTGGGCCAAAGAAAGGAGGAACAAGAGAACCTCAGAAAGAGGGGCAGAAAGGGGATCCACAGCCTTTGCTGCGCACCATGCCACAAATCTGTTCCATCTGCAAGCATATACCATCTTAGTGGAGGGACGCCTGGCTGCCAAGATAACATCACAAACTTCGGGAGGCAGGTCAAACAACGTCAACTGCCGCTGCTCAATCTCCACGCAAGGAGGTGGAGGCTGGACAGGTTCAAGTGGAGGACCATCCCCTGCTGCTGCGACAGAAGATCCTCCCGAAGAGGCAGTCTGAGCGGAGGATCGATGGCCATGTTTAACAGCTCGGGATACCAGACTCTTCGTGCCCAATCCGGAGCCACAAGAATGACTTGGGCCTGGTCGCGCTTGATCTTCTTCAGCACTCTGGGCAGAAGTGGTATAGGCGGAAAGGCATATTGAAGACCGCAACTCCACTCGCCACAAAAAGCATCGCCTAGCGAGTGCCGCCTTGGAAATTCCAACGCGCAGAATTGCTGACATTGCGGGTTCTCGTCTAACCAAGGCTCTCCCCGCTGCTGAAAGAGACCTTGCACTACCTCCGAGTGAAGACGCCATTCGTGATCCATCATGCACCTGCGGCTGAGTTCGTCCGCCCTGGTGTTCAGTGAAACTGCCAGGTGTTGAACCACCAGGGATATGCCCTGATGTTCCAGCCATGTCCAGAGTCGGAGAGCCTCTTGACATAGGGTCCACGACCCCACCCGTCCTGTTTGTTGCAGTTCCACATGGCGGTAGTGTTGTCCGTGAACACCTGCACTACTCTTTCCTGGACAGAGGGAAGGAATGCTTTAAGCGCAAGTCGGATCGCCCGGAGCTCCAGAAAGTTGATGTGGAGCCCGCACTCCGCGGGAGACCAGAGGCCTCTGATCTCTGCCTCTCCCATGTGGCCACCCCACCCCAGAAGTAATGCATCCGTCGCCACTGTGAACTCCGGCTGGGGAAGGGAGAGGGATCTGCCATGGACCCAATCCTGGTTGGTTAGCCACCACTGCAATTGTCGTGCAGTGCCCTCCGAGATCTGAACGCAACCGGACAGATTCCCCTGTTGTTGTGCCCATTGGAACTTCAGGTCCCACTGCAGAGCCCGCATATGCCACCTGGCATGATCTACCAGCAGGATGCAGGAGGCCCAGCAGCCTCAGGGTCAGTCTGACCGAAACCCAGGATAGAGACTGAAAGATCGGAATCATAGCCCAAATATCCCGGACTCGCTGCTCGGGAGGATAAGCCCGAAACTGCGTAGTGTCCAGAACCGCTCCGATGAAAAGGAGCTTCTGAGAGGGAATCAGGTGCGACTTCGGCATGTTTATAGTGAACCCCAGCAAGTGCAGGAGGTCCGTCGTAGTCTGGAGGTGGGAGACGACTGCCTGGGGCGATCCCGCCTTCAACAGCCAATCGTCGAGATAGGGGAAGAGTGGAACCCCTGATCTGCGCAGATGAGTTGCGACCACCGGCATCACCTTCGTGAACAACCGAGGGGCGCTGGTAAGGGGAGCACGGTAAGCGCTGGTAAGGGGAGCACGGTAAACTGAAAGTGCTCGTGGCCTACTGTGAACCGCAGGTAACGCCGTTGGGCCGGCAGGACTGTGATGTGAAAGTAAGCATCCTGCAAGTCCAACGCTACCATCCCGTCTCCAGGGTCGAGCGCACACAGGACCTGAGCTAGTGTCAACATTTTGAACTTCTCCTTCCGAAGGAAGCGGTTGATGTTCGTGAGATCCAAGATAGGACGCAGGCCTTTGTCCTTCTTGGGCACCAGAAAGTAGTGGGAATAGCAACCACGACCTACTTTTGGGGCAGGAACTCGCTCGATAGCTCCCTTGGCCAAGAGAGCCATAACTTCCTTTTGGAGAAGGGCCAAATGATCCTCCGACATGCTATGGTACTGAGGTGGCATGGATGGAGGGGTAGTCTCGAAGGGGAGGGAGAAGCCCCTTCAGACTATCTGCAAAACCCACCTGTCCGACGTGATGGTGCGCCAGTGGGGGAGGTGATGGCAAATCCTGCCGCCCACTGGCGATTGGTGGCCCTGAAAGGTCGGACTAGGAGGGTTTGGAGGTTGCTGCAGAAGAGGCGCTGGTGGACTGGCCTGCTCGCTGGCCCCCAGACCCACGACGGTGGGTCCCACGTCTCCGGCCGCGCAGGGGCTGGACAGTTTGCGCCGGCCGTGGCGCTGGGTGGAACGTGGCGGGGCACCCCTTCCGTAGCCACAAAAGGGGCGAAAAGCAGACTGTGCAGGGCGGGTGGAGAGGCCCAAGGACTTGGCCGTAGCCCGGGAGTCCTTGAAGCGCTATAGCGTGTTGTCTGCTTTGTCGCCGAACAGGCGACGGCCATCAAAAGGCATGTCCAGCAAGGTAGCCTGGACATCCCCGGAAAAACCAGTCGACCTCAGCCAGGTGTAGCGTCGAAGGGCTACCGACGTTGAAATTGTCCAGCCTAGCGAGTCGGCAGTGTCCAGTCCACATCTTATGGTAAACTTGGCTGCATCTCTCCCCTTGGCGACTGCACGGGAGAGCACGGCCCGGGCCTCCTCCAGGCACTGTGGCAGCACCTGCGCTACCGTATCCCACACAGAGAGGGTGTAACGGCCCAACAGACATGCGGTGTTCACCGACCGCAGTCCCAAGCTGGAGGAAGAAAACATCTTCTTCCCAAGATGGTCCAGCTTTTTGGATTCCCCATCAGGTGGTGCATTAGGGAATGCGCCTTTGGATGTAGAGGCTTGGACCACCAAGCTCTCAGGGGTGGGGTTTGGGAGAGGAAAGAGGGGTCGCCTGGAGCCGTGCAGTGGCGTCGGGCAATCATCCTATCCACAGGAGCCCCTGTGTTGGGCCTGGACCAGGTGCCCAAAAGGATGTCAGTAAGGGCTTCATTGAAAGGCAGCAGGGGCTCCGAAGAGGAGCACCTCCGTCAGGAGATTCGTCCTGACACCCACCGTAGGTAGTTCGAGGATGAGGGCCTCGGCCGCCCTACGCAACACCACTGCATATGAAGCACCCTCCTCCGTAGCCACGGTAGGAGGAGACAGCATGCCAAGGTCTGGGGAGGTATCCAGACCACTGGCTTCCCCCAACTCCTCTCTTCAGTCCGGTTCATCCAACTGGTCAGCTAAAGGGTCTACAGGCCCCCCCAGTCCTCCTCACCCTCCTCTGGTTGCCAATCTGGCCTGCAGGGAACACCAGGGTAGAACAGAGGTACAAATGTACCGCTCGGCGCCAGATCCGGCGTCGGTCCGGCTCCGTGTCCAAGTCAGAGTGGAGGCCGGGGTCGACGCCAGCTGGGGACACAACCGGCGTCGGGTGTGGACGTGGTGCCAGTGGAATAGGCGCCGGGGGAGGTGTTACCAGGTCGACCGGCGCCGATCCGGATCCAGGGCTGGATCCAAGGGGACACTGTGGTGCCGGAGCCGCCGGCGTCGAAGGCCCAGGGCCCCCAGCCGATTCCGCAGGGTTCGAAGGCGCGCTGGCGAAGTCGGGCTGCCCAAAGATGGCATGCATCACTTCTTAGAAACTCCGAAGCTGGGCAGTGGTCGCTCCGGCTCCCAGAAAGGGAGGGAAACTGAGTCGACCCTTCAGGCTCCGCACGCGGAACCGCGGGACAGGCACCGTCCGCATCCCTCGTCGAGTCGGCCGACGGATGGGGACAAGTCAAAGAGCGACGATGCTTCTTCGACTTTGTCTTGCGCTTCGACTTACCTGAGGAGTGCGAAGACTTCGATGACGAGTGGTGGTGACTCCGCGACCGGTCCCTCGCCCTCCCACGCGACTGGGACCTCGAACGGCGTGGAGCGGACTGCCGGGCCTCGAGAAGCTTTTGGGACCGCTCCCGCAAAGTCTTCGGATTCATGGTCCAGCAGTCGGAGCACGACTTGGGATCATTATCGCGCTCCAGGCACTAGAGGCACAGGCGGTGCGGGTCCGTAACTGACATCAGCTTGAGACAGGTGTTGCAAGCCTTGAAGCCAGGCCGAGGATGACTGGACATCCCTACGTGCACCAGGAGTCGATAGACTCAAAAAACAGTGTCGACAAAAGTCGCAAAAAAGTCAGTCAAAAAGTGACTGGATGTACCGCTCTCTCTGGATCTGCACTGGCTGGCGCGGAAAAAGTAAGAACTGACGTTAGCGCGTGAGGACGGCGTCTAGGTAGCTACCACGACATCATCCCGGCGACCACGACGCCAACGACGAACGCAGAGCCGACCGAAGCCACCTTTCGACGCGCAGGGGTACTGCTGACGAAAACATTCTCCGGATCCAGTCTGACGCCTGGGGGTAATTTTAAAGGTACGGAATCTTTAACTAATTGTCTCTTTCAGATACCTTGTATAACAAAGTTGCACTGTATTGGCCCCTTCAGGAAGAAATACAAATAACTCTTTCACGCTCCTTTCCCTTTCTTTGAATGGCATTTAGTTTGTGGTTGTGCAGTTGTTTTTTCAGTGTTTATATATTTACACTGGTGAGGGCCATTTCCCTTTCGGTGGGGCCTAAAATACGATAGCCTAAATATAACAAATTTTAGTCGCTTTACGAGTTTGAGCCCCAAACATAACTCAATTTTTAACTGTGATTTATCAGATAAACTTATTTAGAAATGTAAACTATGCAAAAATCTCTCAAAGTTTTCAGAGTACTAGAGGCACACTGGTTTGCTGTGATGTAGAATCTTTAATCCTTCATAGATTTAACACAGCAAGTACTTACAAGAGGCAAAAGCATTTTGACCTAACACACTGTTTTTCATGACGAATAAAGACCTTAAATGGACATGGGTCAGACAGATAGCATGCACCAATTACAATGGCTGTGCGTCAAAGAGAGAAGTAAGAGAAGCAGAACTGCACTGTAGATTATATTTGAACAAGTTACTTATTTTTGGTACTGTTACTTCTGGTGGATACCTTTTTCTAACTGCAGATTCCTCACCTTTAAAATATTCAAGGTACCAGACTGTATTCAGAAGATTATTTAGCATAGCCCGTGAACATTAGTAGGTGCCATCAAACAGCTCCATGTCGACCCAACTCTGCCCCGTAAATGATGGCTGGAGCTGTATATAGGCACCACCAATCGTGCTATCAGTTTCTTTTTATACACCCTCGTATGATTGTGCACCACTCTAAATTGAAGCCATTTTAGATGTAAAGGATTCCATTTCACAGGACTGGGAGGTGAGAGGGGGTGAGGAATCTGCAGTTTCTCCAGAAAGAAGGTAAGTATAGTGTTCTTCTGATCGATACATCCAACGATAGACCCCTCACCTCTAGAATAGATACCTCACTCAGTGGTGAGTCTGTGGAATGACTCGGACTATCATGTCCTGCAGAACCGAACAGCCACAATACACTTCACGCCAGATCTAGTTGTCAAGAGTGGTGTTTTGTGACCGTATACTGTTGCCCACACTGCAACCTGACATATCTAGGGGAGGCACCCTGCCTGGAAACACAGTGGTAGCAGCCTTGACCTAGGTAGAATAGGCCCGCCATACTTCTAGAGGCTGCTTTTTGCCCATTGTGTAGATCTCAAAACAGAGGACAGCGCACAGTGCTTTTCTGAACCTCTTCGCCTTTCTTTGACCCAGAGAACCCAACAAAGAGCTGATTGTCCACCCAATGATGTTTTGTGCGATATAAAAGCTGAGCGCTCTTTTGGGGGGCAAGCGATGGAGTGTCCCTTTGTGATGATCTGGGTGTATTATATGATATGGTTGTAGGGCCTTATTGTGGAATACACTAGAAAAACCTTTATTTCGTCCAGTCAGGCTCGTTTGAACAACTTAAAGCTCAACCCTGAACAGCTATGGCTTTCGAGCAACAAGGTTTGAACAAAGGAACTTAGTTTAAAGCATTTAACAGTTCCAAACAATCAAATAAGAAAGCTACAAAACAAGAAAGAAATGCAACACCAATTTATAACAATAAAGTGTATTTTGATGAATTTTCTGAGTGCAAGATGAATAAATTCGACCGGAGGCGTCCGGAGATATGATTTTTCAAACATTTTAGAACTTTTAATTTCAACTGCAAACAAGCCTTGGTCAACAAAAAATTTGCAAACTTTTCAACAGTTTGTAAAAGTTAGTAATACTACTCCAGCCCGAGTTGGGTGACCAAATCTGACAAGACGGAGGTCTAGGAGGCCAATGGGGTAGATATGGACAGTCATCTGGCCACTAGAGAGTTTTTCAGTCCAGTTCCTGCCTTTACAGCACAACCGCTAAAGACGATAATGGAGTGGTCCTGATGAGGGGGATTCGGGATGCTTAAGGATGCTACGGTTGAGTTGCAGTCAATAGGGGTGCTTTTGTAGTGGTTCCTCGGTCCACAGGTGATGTGGGTGACTTTGGCCACAGAGGTCGGGGATCCCACGAAGTCCTCTTTCCCGGGGTCGAAGGTCAGCAGCGGTTGGGCCTCTGGTCTCCTTTAGTGAGGGATAGTGTCCCTCTGGAGCAACCAATCTTGACTTCAACGACACTCCTGGGTCCAGCGCACTTGAGTACAACTTTTGGCCATTGAAGATTGGTCTCTCGTGGTTCCCAGCAGCAGTCAGCAGTGAATCTTCCCTGGTGACTAGCACTTTGCTGGTTTCGGCTACTTCAGCTCTTTCATCCATGGAGTTGGTTCCAGGAGATCAGCAGACTGAGCCTTTGAGTCACTGCTTTGGTCTGGGGGATCAACTTTTCCCCGAGCTAGGATCCACAGACTCAGTCCATACTTCACTAGCCCAAAGTGCAGCAGGTGCAGTCCAGCAGACGGTGCAGCCTCTCTTTGTGCGATTCCAAGGCCAGCAGGGCAGTCCTTTGGTCCTCTTTCCAAATCCAGCGTGATCTGAGGGGTCAGGGTACCAGGGGCGCCCTATTTATCCCACTAAAGTGCCCTGAGGAGGCCACACGGTCACTTGTCCCCTCCTTTTGGGTGATGACTTTACGGCGATGTGTGGCATCTGCCAGACCCAGAGTGCACCATTCTGGCCACTCTCAAGATGTCTGGACCCTTCCTTGGATGCAAGGAGCTCGGTAGCCCACCCTAGAGGTGTGGCTACCTGGGAGATAGACACGCCCGGGAAAACCAGTTTGGGCACGGGTCTTCCTTCCCTGTCCCGGTCTCCAGCTTGTCTGCCTGAACAATAGGCAGCCAATTGGGAGTGCCATCACCATTTGCCCATCAAAGTTCGCCTTTTGGGTTAACATCAGAGTGGCTTCCTGAAAAGGGGAAGGGACACCTCTCCCAGCGGCATGCAGTGTTTGATCCTAAGCCTTGGAATCGTTAATACCACTCCCGAGGCAGGCAGAAAGCGGACTGTGGGTCGCAGTTCATGTGAGGTCACTGGGGCACAAAGTGGCAACTTTCTAAAAGTTGCTTAACCTTAAAAGTGGAGGAGGGCCTCGAACACCCGGCAACAGAGCTCAGGGGGCAACACTTAGTAGTGGAGCTGTGCGGGGGAGAGCAGTCACACTGACCAGGTCAGTGGCCTTGCTCTTTCTGCCGCGCAGCGGTTGCCATCAAGTAGGGATCGGGGGAGGGCGGGTCAGCTGGGAGGCGGGAAGGACACATTGGAGGGGAGAGGGGCTTGGAGGGGAGAGGGGCTGGGAAGGCAGCTATGGCGGGGGAAAACGAAGGAAAGAGCAAGAAGAGGGAAAGAGTGAAAAACGAAGGAGAGAGCAGAGGAAAGTGAAAAACGAAGGAGAGAGCAGAGGGAGAGAGTGGAAAACGAAGGAGAGAGCAGAGGGAGAGAGTGGAAAACAAAGGAGAGAGCAGAGGGAAAGAGTGGAAAACAAAGGAGAGCGCAGAGGGAAAGAGTGAATAACGAAGGAGAGAGACAAAGGGCACAAAGAAGAGGCAAGTGAGGCAGAGCAGGAGAAGAGCAGAGTGCTCTCCCATTGGACCACCAAGGATGAGGCGCAGGCAGGAGCCTGCGGGTGGATGAGGGCCTCGAACACCCTGCAATGGAGCTCAGGGAGCAACACTTAGTGGTTGAGCTGCGTGGGGTGAAAGTAGTCAAACTGACCAGGTCTGACTGATTTTACCTCCCAGAGAGTGGTCCTGTGCTGCTAAAGGCAAACTAAAGTGACTTGGAGGCAGCTGCCAGAGGAGCGGGGGACTGGGAGGTTCGCTATCTCTTCAATCCTGGACGCTGTCTGCTGGGTCCCCGACCCTGACCCCGAAAATACTGGAGAGCCTGCTGTTGACATGGTGATCCTTGAAGATACCTGAAGCAAAATCCCTGGTGATGCCTTAACAGGGACCAATTTTTGGGGGATATTGCCTTGCGGGTGTGGAGAAACCAAGGGAGTGAATGAACAGTGGCTGAACCTTCTTTGAAGCACTTGCTAGCAAAGTCGGCCTTCTCACCAAAAAGGCGAGACCTGTCAAAAGGCATCTCCATGAGCAGCACCTCAACGTAATAGAAAAACCCAGTGGAAATCATTCATGCATGGCGCCAGAGCACTACTTTAGTTCCGACTGCTATGCCTCAACAGTCGGTCGTGCCCAGGCCTGATCATTTAGCAGTTTTTCACTACCAGGACATGTAATACTCAACAGCACATGTCAAACCTTTTAAATACACTGTGCCCTGCCCATGGGGCTACCTAGGGCCTACCATAGGGGTGTCTTATCTGTAAAAAAAAAAAAAAGAATGGAAGGTTGGAGCCTGGCAAGTAAGTGAACTTGCCAGGTCGAAATGGCAGTTTAAGACTGCACACACAGGCTCTGCAGTGGCAGACCTGAACCCGGTTTGAAGGGCTACTCATGTGGGTGGCACAATCAGTGCTGCAGGCCCACTAGTAGCATTTGATTTACAGGCCCTGGGCACATACACTGTACTAGGGATTTATTAATAACTCAAATATGTCAATCATGGAGAAACCGAATGTCATTACATTTTAGACAAAGAGTACATGCACGTTTGCACTGGCCAGTAGTTAAAAAGTGCCCAGAGTCCTAAAACCAGCAGAAATGAAGTTCAGAACACAGTCAACACAAGAGGTCAGAAGGCAAAAAGACAGGGGAAATCACGTCAAAAGATGCCAGGTCTAACACCCATAAACAGGCAGAGAGAGTACATCCTGAACCCGCAGACCAATGTGGCGAGGTTCAAATACTTGTATACTGATGTGCTGAGATGTGGTGGTGGCACACTGTGTGGATTGTTGTGCGTGCGGATGCATGTACCCAAGACCACTGCCATTTGTTCTGTTCTACTGGGAGTGTACGGTTGTCTACTTCCTGGCATAAGGTGTTTGTTATCCCATTATATGGTTTTGATGCCTTTATGTATGGCTATGGAAGGAATTGAACAGATGTACTGTTGTGGTGACAAAACACTTAAGCTTAGCTAATTAGATGGCTTGGACATGTGGTATGTGCATGAAGGTGCTAGAAAACGTGACTAGGCGCACTGTTGGTTTGATGCGGTTTTGCAGAATATTTACTGGTTGGTAACAGACATTCCAAGTTTGTCTTTGGTGTTGCTGACTGAATGCATTCAGTATATTCATTTGTTGCTTATCAAAGCTCTAGAGCGGAGGTCTTCAAATTGGGGGGCCTCAGTGATACCACAGGGGTGGGGGGGGTGTTCAGGCTCTGGCCAAGAGATGCATCATGCGTTGTGTTGGAAATGGCTCTTTCTGCAGAGTCACCCTCAAACCTTTTGCCTTCCTCCCCCCCTTTTTGATGAATTTGTGTTGGCTTTAGGACTCTCTGTACTTCATCACTGCTAACCAGTGCTTGTGCTATCTCCTTAAAAAAAACACCTGCTTTTTCCTTTTACACCGCTGTATTTATATTGTTGATATGTGTTTTAACCACTTTTTATCTGTGTATGATTTTAGGATGTATCTATGGTAATGTTTATAGACTAAGGTCTAAATAATCAAATATTTGACTGATAGAATACTTACTCAGAGACCGTGCTTAATTTCTAAAACAATTAAGGGCCGGGCCCAAGGTTTTTTAGGTCTCGCCTGAGCCAGCGCATGCGCTGCCCTGGCGAGAGTTTTAGTAAGCGGGTTTTGGAAGTGCAAACAGCAGTTTGCTGGCGACTAGCTTGCGTTCACGCGAGCGTGCACGCGCGATCAGGCGCCATATGGCTTCCTCGCCATCTGGCTTCCTCGCGATCACTTTCACTTTCACGGCCGTGTCAGTTTCATGGCCGCGCGGCCATTGTTTGCCGTTGATTTCCATCTGCCTATGTGATTTAGATGCTAGTGGCTCAGCCTCTTTCTCATACTTATAAACAGAGGCGCAGTGCCTAATCTTTTTAGCTGACCCATTTCTACCTTCGAATCATAACAATATTTCTGTTTCCACCAGAGCTATACTTTTATCATTAAAATTGGAATTTAGTACTTCACCAAGGTTTGCTTGAACCCATCCTTGTACCGAGTACATCTTCTTACTGTATTGATAGACTCGCCTCTCGGAACCCTATCTATCACGCAGTCTTTCTACAGTGTTTCTCTCCTGGACCACCACGAAGTTCAGTGGTACTATGTCCCTTTAATAGGGTCGTCGCCGTCAGGCTGATGTAAGCATTCTGCCTTTCAAAAAGCCCAACCGGCCGGAACAGCCTCGAGTCTCTGGACTTATCCGCCGACGGCTTCCCATGCGATCAAGTAAGTTATTTGCGCCGGCAGCGCTTGTTATTTCAGTTTTGTTTGGCACCGCGTTATGTCGAGCAGTTTGCTGCTCATGCCATGCCGTTTTCGAGCACCCCTCTTTCTTTTGGAACATGTCTATTACTCATGTTCTTTGCCGATTTTACTGTATTTTCTCCGTATAGTGGCTATATTGACCCTGGCCTCTGGCGCTGCATACCTCCGTGATATTGGCCGGTTTCATTATTCAGCTGGGAGCACTTCTGTGCTCACCAAAGACAGGCCACTATATTGCACGATATGCACCCTCATGTTTCCATTCCTTTGTGCTTTCTCAACTCAGGGAAGAGGTATCCATGCTGGCCTGATCGCCTTTACTTCAAACCAGCATATCTGAGGTTTGATGACTGCAGCCCTATCCCCGCATCTATTGATTTATCACGACGTATTTAAAACCTGATGTGAGGTACACAGTCCTAACACACGCCAGTTCATATACTTAGTTTAAGGTTTGTTTTTAATTCATTGATTTTTAAGTCTCCTAGATACTCCAATGATCTTGAGTACTTGTGCGAGCTTATGCCTTATGTTTATAGTATCCCCTTTGGTTTCAGGGACCGGTTTCAGAACCGTTGATTCGGCCCTATATCTCAGGTATTAGAGATTGTACAGATGTCTTTTTAGACACTTCCTAGTTTCCTTTATCCACTAAGTAACCTTTCCTCCGTTAATAACTGCACCTTTTTCATTGTTGTTGATTGTAGCACTCATTCGAACTAGTATACCCCTTTGAGGTAGCCTCATGAGGCCATTCTTCTTCTGGTGCCTTATGGTCTAGGTGAGCAATACCGTACCATGTAGTATTCATGATCTTGACTTTCAAACTTTCTCTTCAGTTTCACACGACACTCAGATGCCATATCAGTTTCAATCCCACATACTACTCTCAATTTCATATATCCTTTATCTTATCTAATGTTCACCAAAGCACAATTCTCCTTTTAATCTGTTCACCTTCGGGTTGTTTTTGGTTTCTTAGGTCTCATTCTAAGTGTGTTGCACCTATAATTTCCATCTTCCGAGAGAGATGTTTTCACTTAATGTACCTTTTATCTTACTTTATAGATAACACTTTTTAATGTGGTCTCCTGACAAAGGCGGCACGCTCGCAGAAACTCACGTCGGCTCCTCCAAGAACCATCGCCACATGTTTTGTATTTGATTGTGTACTTACGACATAATTGTTCTGGTTTCAGTGTGGCTAAACACTTGTATGTAGTGTCTTCATATTTTGTGACACCTATTATATTGTCATGAATGTTTTGCTGTACACCAGTTGCTGTCCAGACTTGTAAATTAACTTCGAGAGCTGGCAAATTACCCATAGGCATCCAATCCATGGGAATAACCATTGATACATCTATTTGTCATTGTCACCATGTTCACTGTATTGCTTGATGCAGTTTAGCCACCTTTTTTAAATATTTCGTGAAAAGAATAAAAAGAGATATTTTTCTAACTTTGTCTGGTACATTAAGTTGTCCCTTGATCAGTTCTCTGATTTAGGTCTTGTTTTATTAATTCTTGACCATAGTGTTGCCTAGCGATTCTTCACTGTCATTTTGTTCAAGACATGCTACATGACTACCGCACTAGTTTTCCTTCAACAACTGCTCCTCCACCTCCGCCGCTGCCACCACCCGCACCTTTACCACTGGCTTCTCCTCCACGTAGATCTGAGCCTTCTCCTGCGGCTTCTCCTGTGAGTGATACTGTTTTGCCACAACAACAACATGACACTTCTGATGACGGAGAAATTGAGGAGGGTCAACCTCAGAAAGATGGGCAAATAGGAGATGAATGGGAGGACTATGTTATTTCAACGCCTGCTTCTCCATCTCCCCAAACTGCGGATTCTCTGACGGAAGACATTGGCAGCTTCCACGCACTAATAGAACAAGTATTGGCATAGCCAATAGGTCTCGCTTTCGACCTTATAAGTGTTTAGCCATGCAATTGTGCTGCATAACTAAATACTTATAAGGTCCCAAAGGCGAGACCTATTGGCTATGCCAATGCTTGTCTCACAAGCCTGCGGCTGGTGCGACTGAGTGTCAGTGTACCGCATATCAACGCTGCCTAGTCTTGAATCTACCTAATGCCGCTTTAATTCACCTCCAGGTACTCCCTGTCCCGTTATTCTACTTTTTTAGGTTCCTAGATTCTCATGTTGACACTTTTTTCCAGTCTTTCTCTTTCTCATTCGTCCCCCTCGTTTGTCTTTCTCTCTCTTGCTCTTGGGTCAATGTCTGATGAGGAAATGTAACTACCGGTCCCCAAAACCCCACCTGTAACTAATGGCTCAAATTAAGCAGTGCTTGGAGGACATTTTAAAACAGTGTGCATGGGCCTCTTAACTTTAAGTACATGCATTCACATTTCTTCAAATAAGTTTTGGCACCACAACTGTTTTTCCAAATCCAAAATTAGGCAATGTCGCTCTTCGAAATGATGCAATGTCTTTAAATGAATTTACCGAGGTTATCTTGAACCAGCTACAACACCACTCATTCTATGTTCTGTTCTCCCAAAAATACATCTATGTAAATATATCACTTTCTTCGTACTTGGGGTATTAGACCTATGGCACAAGTTTTTAAATACTGTTACTTTGCAATATGGTGCAACATATAATAATTTTATACAGATTTTCTATCTGATGTCTCTGGGTCTGCTGCACCAGGATGCTTAAATCATTCACAGCTTCAAACGTAAATAGAAAAGGCGAAAAATGAAAAGTAAATGAATACCTTCTAGTACTGATGTGTCCAGGTCACAGCTTTCAAGATTGAGGACTTGGGATCTGTAGCAAATCGGGGTAAAACTTACTGGTATGGATCGTTAAAATGTAGATTAAAGAGAGGATGATTCCTCTCAGCAGCATCTGCACTAGCATTCTCTCAGTGGGAGGCAAGGTCAAGAAATGCATAGTATACTGGCAAATTTCTGCAAAACATGCCTGTGTAGAGCTCGGCTTCCCCTCTTTAATGCAAATTTATGAACAGCTGGCACAGCAAGAGGGCCATCATTCCTTTCAGAAGCATCAGCGTGTTTATTTATATTGTAATCTGGTAGAAGAGACAGGAGCTGCAGATCATACACATTTAATCCTCTACAGGGACAGCACACAAAATTCAGCTCTACACCTAAATGCATTTAAATGGCAAATTACTTCCACTGTTCATGCAATTAAAATGTAAACATGCTTTTTCAAAACTCGTAGGTCATATCGGCTGCAATTGGCAGATAAAGGGAAGATTCGTGCAGGGATGTTTTCAAAACCAAACAAGGAAAGATACAAGCGTTGACAAGGCCGAAAAGTCTGGGTTTGTTGGGGCACGCCCTGGCAACAATGCAGCCAAAGATAAGTACACACACAAGTTTGACAAATGATAATTTCATTAATGGGGTGTACCTTACCACCAAATTCAAGGAACTAAAGTAAGTTACACATGAAAGTGATCGCTGATATAAATGGAGCGCTGGGTGATCTAGATGGAAAAAGCAAGAACGGGATGAACACACCAATCGTACCCACACAGGGTGCTCTGTCTGAGAACTCAAAAAGGTAAATGGCTATAAATAAAAATATTCCTTAAAGTGACTTAAAACTGTTTGCTATTGTAAGCACTGTAATTAATACAGCATCAAATTCTCTTTAAATTTCAGTTCCTCCTGGACTTCTGATTTTCTCCTTCGCTACAGACCACCACCTAGCAATGCAACATTCCCAGACACATTACTAGAAACAATCTCTAAGCTTCTTACAATATACTCAAACCTATGCATCCTTGGTGACCTCAACATATGGTTTGACAAACCTAATATGCCACACCACAGAACCATCCTCACTGGCCGAGACACACAACCTATAACAGCTTGTACCCAATCCCACACACATTGCTGGGCACACATTGGATATAATCTTAGCCAACATGGAGCTAGTCACTTTCCAAATGATTACTCCCGTTACGTGGTTAGACCACTACCACGTTGCCTTCCAACAAGACACCATAACTCAACCCGACTAAAATCATCTCACCTTCAACTACATATCTACCTTTGGAATAAGCTGAATTTGGAGGAACTAGAAAATCTGCTTAACTCAAACATAGATCTGGTCAATCAATTCTGTACACTTTATGGATGGTTCCAGAAAGCTTTTGCTCCTCAATTCTTCTGAAAATATCTATGCAAAACAAAAATAAACACTCCCCATGGATGAATACAGAATTAAAAAAGAATAACTAATTACTAAGCTTCAACATAAATGGCTCAAAACAAAAACCCTCAAGCCAATACATGCCTATTTAAACACAACAGAATATATAACAATCAAAAATGCAAAAAGATAGTATTCAAGCCGAATGCACAATGCAAAGTATGCCAATAAAGAATTTTATAAAATATTCACAGAATTCCAGAAGCCAAAATGAACAGAAGTAACCAATCCAATTTCTCAAGAATTTTGTGGCAAACTGGCAAATCATTACACAACTAAAGCAAACATTTTGTATTCTTACTTTAAAAAAAAAAGAAAAAACAGCCCCTACCCGTTTCTGACAAAACCCTACAGGGAAAGGCTAGCACAGGTTCTACTCTCCTCCTAAGAACGATCACCAACTGACTTTGTGGGTCTTGTCAAAGTAAACCAACCGGCTGCCCCTCCGACCTTTGCCCACCTCAAATTTTAAAAACCATTCCATCAACTTCAGTCTCAACACTCATTAAGAACTCCTTAACGAAAGGAGTTTTCCCAATTGACTTTAAAAAGGCATATATTCCCCGTTATTTATAAAGACTAACCTGGACAAACCGGAGCACGACAACTGCAGACCCATAGCACACGTACTCATTGCTGGGCAAACTTATAGAAAGAACCGTTTTTGCCCAGATGTCAAAATTCATTTCACACAATTCCATACTGTCCAACTTCAAAACTGGATTCCGTCTAGGAAGTGGTACTAAATCGGACCTAATCTCCATCTGGGATGAACGTAAAAACACAGTAGACCAAAAAGGGGTTGGTGCACTTCTTCTCTTCGACCTTTCAGCAGCCTTTGACACAGTGAACCACAGGGCACTATTCCAAATACTAGAGGAAGCCAGAATAAAGGGCATGGCTCTCACTTGGATCACATCATATATACACGATGGAACATATATTATACATAATCCTCCTTTCTCTTCTAAACCATACAGCACTAAAGCAGGAGTCCCTCAAGGCTCAATCATGTCACCCACGGTTTTCAACATCTACATGAAGTCATCAGCAGATATGATCAATAGTTTTGACTTCACCTGCTATAACTACGGAGATGGCACATAGATACTTCTGAAATTGGAAAGCCCAAAGGATATTGGAATATACAAAATCTTCAGTTGCCTCCAGGATGCTGAACAATGGATGACATGAAGCCACCTCAAATTGAATGCCTCCAAAACAGAAATACTTACCTGTGGCTACTCAAAAACCCATGATCCTCTCTGCCCTGGCCTCACGATCTAGGACGACCACCAAAAATATCTAATCGCCATGGATGCCATGCTGTCAATAAATGCACAAGTGGATAAAGTAGCCAAATCAAGCTAGCTCACAATTAAAACACCCCAAAGCATCTCCACGTACCTAGAATTCCCCGACAAGGTTCAAGTTACCATCTCTCTTTTCCTATCAAAAGTGGATTATGCTAATGGTCTGTATCATGGATCACCTTTGAACACTATAAAAGAATTCAGAATGCTGCAGATCGACTGCTTCTACATGTAAAACCATAAGCACACATACCCCTTCCTTCAGGGCCCTAGCCTGGTTAACAGTTGCCAGAAGACCCACCTTCTAACTGCTTTGTATCACAAACTAAGCAATACATGGCAAAGGACCACTGTTCATCAGGAAGAAAATCAACAAATAAGAAACCTACACTTGAGAATGGCACCCAGCCCCAACATTCTTAAATACAAGAAAAAAACATGGGTGGAACATCTCCCTCTGTTCAAGTAGTCAAACTAGGGAATTCACTTCCCACAAACATAAGTTCCACTGACAACCACCTCAGCTTCAGAAGTATAGTCAATAGCTGGCTCTTTCCCATATGACAACTATACTTACAACACAGCAGTGTGCTACAACAGTATACTCGGACATGACATGACCGGCAGTATGGAGATGAGGTTGCCGTTATTCATGTGTCATTGTTCATTCAGCTATGCTTCCTGTCATAAGAAGCTACATTTATACAAGGGAAAAAATATACATTACACTACACGATACATGAGTATATCAGAACATGTCATAATTGCTACTTCTATGTACATATAGGAGCATATATAGAGTGGTTATTCCCTGTCAACTAAAACTTTAGGAAATGTAATTTATATCAGTTATTTCAATAAAACTAAATCTGCATACTTCACCACAACCTATGTTTGAACATCAGGCCATGTAAATATTACTGCTTCTATGTATATATGGATATTTATATGGAGGGGTCTACTCCACCCACTAAAACATTATCAAATGTATATATGCATAAATATATATATATATATATATATATACACACACACATACACACACACATCCACAGTCTCTTCAACCTCCCAAACATCGTTCTCAAACGTCACCCTCCTTTTTTAACCATTTTTAGCTGTGTCACTCAACTAACAGGCATACATGAACACTACTTACAAAAACAACTTACAACTCCCCCTTTCAAATCCTATCCCATCATTCTATCCCTACTCTAAACTCTACTAAACGCACAAGAAATCAAGAGCACAAACCAAACACAAGCAATGCGCACAGAAAAAAACACTTATTACTAATCTACTATTAACTAATTTTGGGTTCCATAGTAGCGTGCTACTGGCTGCAAAATGCAACTATGTCTTATCAGGGTAGTAAGCGCCATACAAATACAATTTACAGTTCCTTAATTAGGCCAGAACGCTATAGACCTGTTTCTTAATGTGCTTAGTATTCCATTGTTTCATTACTTTTTTATACTTAATTGTATGTAGGAAATTTTACACTTGTTGAGGATATGCCTACAACCTCTCTTCTAGTTAAATTGTATTGCATAGAGCGAATTATTCCCAATACTTTCCTTGTATGATCCCAAGTCATGCAAAGCAAAGATACTTCAAGAAATATTAGTAGAATAAACTGAGTTTTATTTTCCTTGTAACAGTATTACTAGTATCTTTAGTGATACTTGATATAAGTGTACAATCTATCATGATATATATATATACATACATATCACACCAAGGATTCCCTTTTGAGGAAAGAACCACTCGCACTCACGGGTATTTTTGCACGCTCTTAGATTTTATTAAAGCGGCAACATTCTCCAACCAGTAAAGAACCCCTACGCGTTTCAGTCTGCCCTCAGACCTTGCTCACGGGTAACCAACGCTGCAATTGCTGCTTCATTTAAACTGATCACCTGACATTATGTCACATCCTGTTCTCTACAGCGCTAGGCATTCTGGTAGATGTAGTCTTTTGCATTTTTATCGTGAATTTTAAATAAGTGATTTTGTGAATAGAACAAATTAAAT
>CAWUFW010023573.1:70000-73256 GCA_963921515.1 Calotriton arnoldi
AATTCGTATTTCGGCTGATTTTAGAGGAATATTTTAAAGTTCCAAAACTCCACACTTAGAAGAATTTCCAAGTGAAACCAGTCAATGTTAGCCTATGGAAGGAAATTCAAGTTACTGGTAAGTACGGTTAGAATTACTTTTCAGGGTCAGTGCTGGGCTAAAAGGTGCAGCACTGGGTTTTCTCCTGATAACAGGTGAGTAAGTCGGAATTGGATTTCGGCTGATTTTAGAGGAATATTTGTATGTTTCAAAAATCAACACTTAGAAACTTTTTCAGCAAAAAGCAGGCAATGATATCCTATGCAAGGAAATTCAAGTTACTGGTAAGTACGGTTAAAATTACTTTTCAGGATTAGTACTGGGCTGAAAGATGCAGCACTGAGGTCTCTCCTGATAACAGGTGAGTAAATCGGAATTCGTATTTCGGCTGATTTTAGAGGAATATTTTAAAGTTCCAAAACTCCACACTTAGAAGAATTTCCAAGTGAAACCAGTCAATGTTAGCCTATGGAAGGAAATTCAAGTTACTGGTAAGTACGGTTAAAATTACTTTTCAGGACCAGTACTGGGCTGAAAGATACAGCACTGAGGTCTCTCCTTATAACAGGTGAGTAAATCGGAATTCGTATTTCGGCTGATTTTAGAGGAATATTTGTATGTTTCAAAAATCAACACTTAGAAACTTTTTCAGCAAAAAGCAGGCAATGATATCCTATGGAAGGAAATTCAAGTTACTGGTAAGTACGGTTAAAATTACTTTTCAGGACCAGTACTGGGCTGAAAGATGCAGCACTGAGGTCTCTCCTTATAACAGGTGAGTAAATCGGAATTCGTATTTCGGATGATTTTAGAAGAATATTTGCACAATGGTGAAGGGAGGGGGCGGGGCCTGAGGTGACATCTGTGCAAACGCGCCCGTGGCGCGTTTTAAGTTGGGGGATTAAGTCCCTTGAATCCTGAGGGTCCCTAGGGGCCAACTAGCCCACCAGGAACCTCCAATATGCGCTAGGGCTGCGTTGCAGAGACGTGTAGAGAGGCCACACCCCTTTTACACCTCTCTGCAACGCAGCTCTGTGGCGCTTTCTGGATGTACCTGTTGGGCTAGTTGGCCCCCAGGGACACTCAGGATTGAAGGGGATTTAATTCCCCATCTTAAAACGCGCCACGGGGCCTGTTTGCACACATGTCACCTGAAGCCCCGCCCTCCCTTCACCACTGTGCAAACGCGCCCGTGGCGCGCTTTAAGTTGGGGGATTAAGTCCCTTGAATCCTGAGGGTCCTCGGAGTCCAACTAGCCCACCATATACCTCAAAAGCGCCACAGAGCTGCGTTGCAGAGAGGTGTAAAAAGGGGCGTGGCCTCTGTACACCTCTCTGCAAGGCAGCTCCCTGGCGCATACTGGAGGTTCCTGGTGGGCTAGTTGGCCTCCAGGGACTCCCAGTATTCAAGGGGAATTGCTCTCTTCTGCAAACGCGCCAGGGGGCGCGCTTGCAGAGTGAAGGAAGGGGGCGGGCCTGCGGGGCCTGCGGGCCCGATCGTTTTTTGTTTTTTTTTGTTTTTTGTCTCTGAAGGGGGCTGTGTGGCCCCCCTTCCTTTTTCATGTTTTTGGGCCCTGGGGACCCCATCCCCCAGGGCCTTACCCCTTTTTTTGTAATTAAAATAAAATAAAAAACGGGAAGGGGGCCGCGTGGCCCCCTTCCCTGGGCCTGTATTGGCCCCGGGACCCCATCCTCGGGGCCGGCCTTTCCGTTTTTTTTAAATTTAATTATTTTTATTTTTTGGGGAGGGGGGCCGCGTGGGCCCCCTCCCGGGCCACTACTTGCCCCGGGGACCCCATCCCCGGGGCTGGCCCTTCTCCGCTGGGGACTGTGGGGGTCCCCAATCCCCCCACAGTCCCGCCGGCTCCCCGCGTCCCTTGGGAGCCGGCATTGCTTTCCACATGGGGAGCTGCTAAGATGCAGCTCCCCATGTGGAAAGCAATGTGCTTTGGATATTGGAAGAGAGAGCAGGTTTCTCTGCTCTCTTCCAATATCCAAAGCAGTTTGCTGTGGCAGGACGGGAGCCGCGAGGCTCCCGTCCTGCCATAGCAAACTACAGTGTCCTGGGGGTAGGCACCCCGGGACACTGCAGGAGCCGGCCCTGGGGGTGGCGGTCCCCAGGGCCATCAAGGGCTCCAGGAGGGGGGCCGCGCGGCCCCCTCCCATTCAGGTCACAGCCCCGGGGAGGTGGTGGTCCCTGGGCTCTGGGTCCGTAACGGACCCCCATATTTAAATGTTTAGTGCCCCGGGAGGTGGCGGTCTCGGGCGTGTGGGGGCTGGAGCCCCCACACAGGTTTTTAAATTTAAAAAAAAAGCCCCGGGAGGTGGTGGTCCCGGGGCTGCGGGAGGGCTCAGAGCCCTCCTCACCATTTAAAAAAAAGCCCCGGGGGTGGCGGTCCCCGGGCTTGGGGGCCCTTGAGGCCCCCACACATAAAATTAACCCCCTCCACCATGCCCCCGGGACTTGGGCCACCCGGGGCAAATATAATCGAAGCGCGGCAGACCGCGCTCGATTTTTTTTTTTTCTGCAGGATTCGCGCACCCTGAGCGCATCCTGCCGATTTTTTTAAAAAACATTATTATTTTTTTTGCCCAGGGGGTCCTTGTGGGACCCCCTGAGCAAACCTAGGGGGTCAGGGTGTTTCTACCCTGCTCCCTTTGTGCGCTTTGCGCACTTGTTTCTGTCCCTCGGTTCTACCGAGGGATAAATGGCTGCCAACATTTCCTGAATCGGAATGTTGACAGCCAGCTGACAGCCAATTAACATGCAGCTCGTGATCGGGACGGTGCGCGCAGGGTGCGCTCAGGGTGCGCGAATCCTCCGTGCCCATAGATATCACTATCTTTTTACTTTTGATTTTCTCAGCAACTACTGAACGGATTTACACCATTTAACAAAACGGGTTCTTTCTGAACCAAGAACTACCTCTTTGCCAAATTTGGTGTAATTCCGTTCAGCAGTTCGGGCTGTAGCCGTGTCTAAAGTTTCCTATGGAAAATTGCATGGGGAAAACGCGTTTTGGGACCCCCCTTTTTTCTCGGCCCCCGCTTGACGAATCCCCCTGAGACTTTCAGGGTAGGAGCGGACCGGAGCGGGCCACAAAGTTTGCAAATTTTGCGAAGATACGTCAACCGGCAAGAGAGTTATTTCAAATAGAATGTCGCGGATTTCCTATGGATAATAGGTTGTAACAATACGTAAATTGAACGAAGCATAC